>CAJQZP010000117.1:2232500-2460000 GCA_907164705.1 Parnassius apollo
ACGTTTTTTTTAATTGATATCTTGACTTATTTTAAAATTTTAAAAACGGCGGGCACCTTTTGAAGGAACCGAATAAACCTACAAAAAATGTTTTAACGCTTAGAATTACTTCAGGTCAAAGTTCTAGTGAACAGAAATACATAATGTTTCGATAGTTCTCTTCGTATTCGGCCTTAAAGGTTGGGGGTCGTCTTTCGTAAGAAAGTATATATAATATTGACAAATATCGTTATTAACTTTGGAAGGAAAATAAGGCCTCTTAACCCTAAATAAATACAATATGTAGTGTGTCTTCGAAATATTTCTATACCATGGAGGTTTAGCACCTAGCACTCAATATTGCAATTAACCTTTTCATTGATGCCTTCGGGGATCTAACTCAAACCTGGTTATGACGAAACTACTTGATCGGCGCACTAAGATTGTGATTACGTATTTTTGTTAAATAAAAAAAATATCATACCCAAATACAGGCTTTCCTTTCACATGCGCCGTACTTTTCTTCATGGCAAAAAACGCACTATCGATCTCGGCCGACGTGTTCCGCCATCCCTGTGTGAAATATTATTTGTAAATTGTGCTACTTCGTTATCAACGCGTAAATAGCAGTCAATAATAACAACAGCCAACGACAATAACAACAACAGCCTTTTCACGACCAATTTTGAAAAACGGCTTTTAAAGTTACAGTATATATACGTCCCACTGCTGGGCAAAGCCCTCCTCTCAGTTCTGAGAGGGTTTTTTAGGGCAAGGAAGGGTCCGGCGCGCTGCCCCTATATTGCGTGCTGCCGCGTATTGACAAACTTCACATGTCCATTTTTCCTTATTTCTTAGACATGCAGGATGTTTTCCTTTACCGCCTAGCATGTGGTAATTGGCTTTTAATAATATTATAATGTCAATCAAGCTTATAAGCAACTGCAGATGCCCATAAACATTTGCATCCTACTTCAAATGAAGAAAGCCAGAGATGCATTTTATCTTGTGAGGACTATGCCTGTGTACAATTATACTGGCTCTTAGTATTTAAACCGGACCACAACAGTAAATGCATTGATACTTACTGGCAAAATTAAGTAAGGTGCTGGCAACCCTGACAAGACAGAAAAGGAAATAATCTAATCTAGGGATGACGAATCTTTCCGAAAAAGATCGATTTTTGAATCGATTGAGTCGAAATCTAATGAATCGATTCACAAAAAGATCGAGGTCTAAAAGATCGATTTCTCAAAAATCGACCTTTTTTCGATTTGCTTCCAAAGTTTATATTTACAATATCAAAAGATACAACTACAGTACAGATTACAAAGTAACTTATTTTTCATTTCTTTAATCCATTAAGAACAGACGAAAGAAACTGAGCACACAGCAGTTTTGCGAGTTTTTGTCATTTTGTCATTCTTTACGAGTTGAGTGCATTTAACAAATTGTAAATCATTTTATAGTTCTTATAGTAAAGTAAAAAAAGTAAAGTTACAGCCTATATACGTCCCACTGCTGGGCACAGGCCTCCTCTCATTTCTGAGAGGGTTTTAGGGCAAGGAATTGTCCGCCGCGCTGCCCCAACTGTTGGGACTTCACACTTCGAAAAATTTTTTCTTAATTCTCAGACATAGGTTTCCTCACATTTTCCTTCACCGAAGACAGGTAAATCCACAAAATTGCAATTAACAATTTCATTGGTGCCGGCGGGGATCGACCGTTCTCAATTACAGTAACCATCTGAGCTACCACGGCTCACATAGTTCTTATATAGTTCTTATAAAAACAGAAAAAGATTTAATCTCGATTTTCTAGGGTGAAATATCGATTCACTGGATTGATTCAGTACTAAGTATATATCGATTTAAAAAGTCGATGTTTTCGGCCCAAGAAATCGATTTTTCGATTAATCGATCTTAGATCGAAATGCCTAGAAATGTCCACTTAAGAGTGGATGTGGAGTAAGACGTGTGTGTACTACTACTTGATATCAATATATTTTTATTTTAATCTTTTTCTATGGGATAAATGACAATATCAAATTCACTCAATTCATTTATATTTTTAAACAAAATCGTTGATACATCTGTTAGCGATCGTGTAATTTCTGAACGACTTGACCGACTGAGGTTATATTCACACAATATATTTGTTTTGTCGAGATAATGGTACAGCTATGCTAGGATTCGATAGGTGGCACTGTATTCAAATTATTAACAAATTCTATATCTATGGTCGAAAATGTTTACAATAATAATTACAAATTTTATATGTGATAGAGCCACGCAGCAACTATATTATGGTTGTAGCACGAATGGGTCGACTCGACTGGGTTAGGACCAAGCCCTAACAGAATACCAGAGTAGAATAGCAGCTAAGGCAGAGACTATGGACCACGAACAATTTGGACCGATCCTGCACTCTTTCACCTCTTTCACCTCCTTACATCCAATACACCTACGCATACATTCACATCGGTTAAGGGTACTCTTAATTTGGTCCATATTCAATATAACGCTAATTTCATCGATAAACATCCATCTATTCCGTCCCTGCCATTAATTTCTGCAGCATAATTTTGAAATTAAAAAATTGTGTAATAAGAGAAGAGTGTGGTTTACAAGATGATGTTGTGACCAGGATTAAGAAAGGAATGCTTCGGTGGTTTGGTCATGTGGAAAGAAGGAATGAGGAAAGAGTGACACAAGAAAATTTATGGTGCAGAAGTGAATGGCAGAGTCGGAAAGGGACGTCCTAGGCGAAAATTTATCGACCAAGTTGGCGATTTATTGAAAACGGGCCAAATTAGGAGTACCCTTAACCGACGAGCATGTATGCGTAGGTGTATGGATGAGCAAGAGAGGTTTGTCAGGATCATGCCAAATGGAAGTCTGTAGTCTCTGCCTACCCCTCTGGGTGACAGGCGTGAGTGTTTATGTTATGCATAATTTTACTTTGACGCTCTTTCCTCATTCATTCTTTCTGTGTCAAAACCATCGAAGCATTTCTTTCTTAATCCATGTCACAGCATTTTGCAAACCACACTTTTCTTTTATTGCACAATTTCTCACGTTATCGTTCAGATTCAGCCCTAGTGTACTGCTTCATGATTGCATTTTCACACCATTAATATCACTTACTTCTGCTCTACAAAGCTTTTACTACCAAACCATAAAAAAATTATAGGTATTTATACCCATATTACTAAGGGGCCGCAATCTCATTCATTCGACGAATGGAACTTATTAACCAGTATAGAATTAATAGATTTTATTATTTGGATACACTTGATTGCATGTGCAATAATGAATTGAATGAATTGTTTGACTTGAATGTATATCCAAATAAGAAAATCATAAGAAATTATAAGAAAAATTTAAGAAGCGAAATTACTCACTTCCACCATTCTAGTCTCCCTTGGAGTAGGTTTTCTGGTCTCATTCTTCTTTTCTTCTATCATTTCGTTGACAGGTGCTGGCTGATATCCAGGCGGAAGCTGTTCCCAATGCAGACGACCACTCGCAGCATCCTTGAGCAGCAGCCGAGCTGAACGACTCACGTCGGGCTGCCCGGCCGCAGACATGAATCCTCGGTTAACTGGTGGAACAAGGTTATTTATTTATTTAATCTTTATAACTTTTGAGATTATTTTTACTTTACTTTATCAAAAATAAAATTACAATGAACGGACATACCTATTGCAATTATGTACGATGCAACCCTGGGTGTGGTGAGAAATAAAGGTAGATAGATAGGATTTTACGTTGTAGTGCCACGTTGTAGCTATTATGGTTGTAGCATGAATGGGTCGGCTCGACCGGGGAAGGACCACGCTCTCACAGAATACCAGCGTAAAATAGCACACTAATGCTGCTGTATTTCGTATTATGAGTGTATAGTATCGGAGACCCGTTTTACTGGAATCGAGGCATTCCATCTTAGTCCTCAAGGGTGATAGCCCATCTACATTTCGCTTTTTAATGGAGGTTATATGCAGATGTCTATGGACCACAGCATCCACTTACCATCAGGTGGTCTGTGTGCTCGTTTGTCAGTTTGTCACCCTTATCTTATAAAAAAAAGATGCAACTCTATGGGGAATACCAAATACTTTGTAACCTATCTTAAAACATATCAACCTCCCTGCAACAGGCGAAGGCCGGGTCCTCAGTGGACTTTTACAAACTATTAAAAGAGAAGAAAAAAAGACAAATGTATAATAGGAAAAGATGTATGGAACTTGAACGTTCTTCAAAGCTTTCAATGAAAGAAAATTCATCATCCAGGAATGAGAAATTTCTTTAATTAATTCATTCATTAGAACCTATAAAGAGTCAAAAGCCTCCCCCATAGATTGTGAAATGGTCCCACCATTATTGGCACCATATTTGCCACACTTGCCACGCTTGGCAGGCGAGTGGGCTATTGAAGTTTTTTTATTATTTTGAGTCGTTATCAGAAAGATGTTGCTGCCCAGCCGCTAACACACAGCCACACGGAAAACAAAATTTAAAGCGATATTGGAAAAAGCATTAAAGGACGAAGCTAAAGAACAACTAAGAATAAAATATTAAGTTCAATCTCAAGTATTTTAACCCGTGATTAAGAGCTTTCAAACTTTAAATCCCATAGCTTTAAAACAAATATAGAATTAACAATATAACTATTTCGTTGTTGCCGACAATGTTGTAATCAGTCCAATATTAAATCTAAATCTAAAACATAGTGGAATATATACTCTTTAATTTAACCCTTAAGGCCGAATACGAAGAGAACTGGCGAAAATTAATGTATTTCTCTTGACTAGAACTTTGACCTGAAGTAATTCTAAGCTTTAAAACATTTTTATAGGTTTGTTCGGGTCCTTCACAATATCACCGTCATTTTAAAATTTTAAAATAAATGAATATACCAACAAATAAAAGAATATTAAGAAATGATATATAAAATTATTGTTCTTCCAAAACTCTGTGAATTTTAATTTAGGAAAAATTCTTTTACGTAAAAATGTTTGTATTGTAATTCCGAAGGTACCTGCTATCTTTATTTTCGATACAAAATATTATTTATATAATATCGTATATTGCCAGATAAAAGTTTGCCGTAATAAATTACCAGGCGCTTCGACGTGTGACGTAAGGTAACAACAGTCGATGTGTCTGTAGCGAAAATCGTTAATTTATTGTTTTATACGCGTTTAAGTGTCTATAAATGTAAATATGGGTAGGAAAAGAAATAAATGTTACCTAAGTGGTAAAACAAAGAGAGTTTATCGCATGAACGCTGCTCGAATGTTGTATTTTGAGGTTAATACTTATATTTAGTAAGGTAATTTTTTGTTTGAGGCTGCCTAATAGGTTGCATTTCTACTCATTTACATTAGCCAAACTGATCATTTATACTTTTCTAGTTTCAAGTGAGAAACACTAAAAATGTAAAATATCAAGACCCAGTCGGAAAAGAATGTACAGAGTAGTGCAAGCACAGAGACCGCAAATAATGTCAGTCAATGTATTGTCCGAAATCATGGGGTAAAAGTACATAATTAAGAAAAACCGAAATACTTCGGATGTGAAGTGATTGACCAGTCGGAGTAGTCTTGTGAGAATTTACATACACAGTACCTATCCCCACTATGGGGCAATCACCGACTTTTTAGTTTTTTTTTCTTTATTATTTATGCAATTTGCATTACGGCATCTTGTAAGATTCACAAGAACAAACATTTTCAGTTATATGAGATTCTTTACGTACGATGCATCAATTAAGAAAAAAAATCGTTATCAATTCAATAACTTTTCGAACAATATTTTATAACGAATAAAGTACAGAATTTGTAATCTATTGGAACTAATATTATAAATAAGAAAAAATTATTTAAGAAGTAAGCAATGCTCTCTGTGTTGTTCATGACTCTGCATCTGAGCTAGTTCAGTCAAATATAATCAAAGCCCGTATGGCTTTGATTATAGGTATTATACATGTCTATATAAACAAAGCGTAGGTACTGGCGGCGCGTGGTTTGCTGCGAAACTAGCAAGGTCATTCGCGTCGTATTCGGCCTTAAAACCAACAATCGTTAAGAATAATGGTGGACTATTATCGATAATATTTTATTATAGAAACACGAAGGGTGATTCAAAAGTAATGATAATCGGTTACTTCTATTACACACAAAAATCCAAAAAAAAATTTTTTTGCCTACTTATGTACCCACTAGGTAGATCCATTCCTTTAGAGATAACATCAAAATGGAAAATAACCAAAATAGAGCTGTCATCAAGTACCTTTGTTTAAAAAAAATGCTACCAAAGACATACAAAGTGGCTTGGTACAAACATTGGGGGACTTTGCTCCTCCATATTACACAGTTGTGTGGTGAGCCAAGGAGTTTAGGCTGGGCAAAACATCCGCGGAAAATGAACATCGCGCAAGACACCCATCCACATCCCTCACTGAAGATAACGTGAAAAAAGTCAAAGATGTCTTGGCAGATGATTGGCAGATCGAAGAGTGACCATCAGGCATATAGCTGAGGTCACAGGGATCTCATATGGCAGTGTCCAAAGAATCCTTGCGAACGAATTGCATAAGAAGGTCCCTAAGCGTTGTATACCGAGAATGTTAACCGATGAACAAAAGAAAACACGAGTCAACATTTCGAGGGTGAACCTCGAAAGGTTCCAAGCAGATCACTAATTTTTTGTCACGTTCGTGACCATGAACGAAATCCGGATGCACCATTTTGATCCTGAAACCAAACGATATGCAATGGTTTGGAAGCGAGCCCTCACCGAAGCCGAAGAAATGCAGTGTTAAAAGGTTCAAAGGGAAAGGTTATGGCGTCCGTTTACTGAGACGCTGAAGGAATGATTATGGTGGAATATTTGGAAAAGGGAGCCACTCTTTCGGGCTTTTTTTTTATAGAAGAGGGTCAAACGAGCATGCGGCTCACCTGATGTTAAGTGACTACCGCCGCCCATGATCAACCGCAACACCAGGGGAATTGCAGATGCGTTGCCGGCCCTTTAGAAAGGAGTAAGCTCTTTTCTTGAAGGTCCCCAGGTCGTATCGGTCCGGAAAAATCGCCGGTGGTAAACTATTCCACAGAGAGGTTGTACGCGGAAGAAAACTCCTTTTGAAACGTACAGTGGTGGACCGCCAAGCATCCAGATGGTGTGAATGGTATCGGGACGTTTTCCGCGTAGTGCGTTCACGAAATTTGGCGGTTGGGATTAATCCGAACAATTCCTCAGAGCACTCTCCATGGTATATGCGAAAGAAAATGCAAAGAGATGCAATATCTCTTCGCAGTGCCAGTGAATCGAGCCGATCGGAAAGCACTCGGTCGTCGACGATTCGAGCCGCTCTGCGCTGGATGCGGTCAAGTGGAAGGAGCTAGTACTGGGGAGCCCCAGCCCAGAGATGGGAACAGTATTCCATGTGCGGCCGAACCTGCGCCTTGTAAAGTTGCAAGGGGTGTGCCGGCATGAAATACTGTCCCGCTCTGCTGAGCACGCCAAGCTTTTTAGAGGCCAATATGGCCTTCGCTTGTGTGTTCTTCTCAAGTGACCACGAAACTGCACGTCACTCGATATGTCGACGCCGAGGATTCCGATATTGGCTGAGGCAACAAGGGGAGTGCCTTGAAACTGAACCTCTTTTAAAACTGAGGAGATGCGACAAAGGGGTTCTTTTTAGCGGTTAACTTGTGTCTTCTGGGGGTTAAACTGGACTAGGTTTAGTCGCCCCCAATCAGCGACTCTGTTCAGCAAAGATTCGACTTCAGACACAAGTTTTGCCGGGACAAACTTGTGTCTGAAGTCGAGTCTTTGCTAGAGCATCACCAGTGTTGTCATCTGCACAGCAATTAATGTTACGGGTTTGCAACATATCATTGATATGCAGAAGAAACAGCGTTGGCGATAGCACGCAGCCTTGTGGACCACCAGCATTAATAGGCTTGCAATCGGAGCTTGCACCGTCTACAACGATCTTGATGCTCCAATCTGCAAGAAAGCTGGTGATCCAATCGCACAATTTCTCGGGAAGCCCATAGAAAGGGAGCTTCGAAAGAAGCGCTTTGTGCCAAACCCAATCGAAGGCCTTCGCAATGTCCAAACTAACGGCCAATGCCTCCCCCTTGGACTCTACTGCCTCCGCCCATCTGTGAATTAGGTAGAGCAGAAGATCACCAGCTGACCGACCACGGCTAAAACCGTATTGGCGGTCACTAATCAGCTGGTGATCCTCAAGGTACCTCATGAGCTGGCAGTTTACAATGGGAGTCCATTGTAAAAAATTGTTTTGGAGAACAAGGAGGTGATGGTAGTTGGACGGGTCTGAGCGGTCGCCTTTTTTAGGGATCGGGTGGACGAAAGGTGGTTACATCCCGGGACGCTGACCTGCTTATAGCATGATGCTATTTTACAGGAGCGACCAAACCATGGCTGAGATTTGCCTCCAATGGGCACCACAGAGGAAGGAATAAAAAGTTTCATACCCTGAAGTACCACATCAGCTACAGAATCCGCAACAACGTTGAGATCGTCCGGCGAGAAGCAAACCCGCCCCCAAGGGTAGGATTCAAGACCGCATCCCATCCCATTCGGCTGACCTATAGTGCCAAACACGGCGGCAGCCTGCAGAACGCAACTGCGATTTCAGCGTGAGTGGCACCACACTCCGGACAAGACAATGGTCCGAGGAGCCTAAAGGGGCGTCGACGGAAATCTGATATCCATCCGGGTGAGAGGTCAGCAGAAGGTCCAACAGGGAAGGTGCATGATCCTCCACATCTGGAATCTGCGTAGGCGAAGTAACCAGTTGTGTCAGACCTTATGCCAAGGCAAAATCATGAACAGATCTCCCCGCATGATCGGTTAAACGTGAACCAAGCCATTCGGCGTGATGGGCGTTGAAGTCGCCGAGGATCACGATCTCTGCGGAGGGGATCTGCTGTAGCAACGAATCTGTAGCCATTTGGACGTGGGCGAAGAGTGGGTCTGTTTCGGCATTACCGCTATGGGACCTATAGACGCGCGGATGGTCGTCGCTGTCTACGCGTAGCCAAAGGATGGACAGGTCCGAACCTTCAAGTCTGCCGAGGCGTCGAGAACAGATGTCCTCTCTGACGTAAACGCAAACTCCAGCCCGAGGCACAAAGGAGTGTTCCAGTTTGTACCCCAGGCAGGAGAGATACGAGACATCAGCCGGAGAGGACACCTGCGTCTCGGTCAGAAAGAGCAGAGCCGGCCTCGCCGTCTCGAGATGGTAGTGGACGGCGTTTAGGTTAGAGTGAAGTCCCCTGATATTGCAGAAATTCACGGACAGCGTGGCAGGGGTCGCCTTGGTCTTGTTACTCCGTTTGCCCCGAGCAGTTGTAGTCTTGAGCGAAATTTTGCCCCGCCCCCCCCCCCCCCCCCGAATACGCGGGGCAGCCTGAGTACCCACGCTCAGAAGTGGAGAATCATGGGCGTGGATGCTTAGCGAGGGATTCTCCAGGGGTGCTGGTACCCCCCTGGGGTAGTCTATCATCATTTAATTCCGCTACCATGTTGATGGGGGGGGGATTTGGGCCTCCGGCCACCTGCACTCACCAGACGAAACGCGGAAGCAGAGCTTCCACTTCACGCCGGTATTCTGCGAGGTCGTGGTAGCACCCCGGTTTGAGCCGGCCCATACGTGCAACAGCAAAGCTGCCGCGTGGCTCTACCATTGTCAACCGGGCTCTTACTAAGGAGACCAAATAAGAATATTGGGGGAGGCTATTAAGGAAAAAAGACGCGACAAGCTGCGTGCTAAAGTGCTGTTTCACTAAGACAACACTCCGGCTCAAAAAGCAGTTGCGATGGCTGCCATTCAAGAAACGGGATTTGAACTGCCCGAACACCCGCCCTATTCGCTAGGTCTAGCTCCCAGTGATTTATATTTATTTCTTCGAGGATTTCGAGGTAAGAAATTTGCAGACGATAGCGAAGTGATGGACGCTATTGAGGCTTTTTTGGAGGGTTAAGATAAAGATTTTTTTTCTAAGGGAATTATGGGCTTAGAAAAGATGGACTAAATGCTTGTTGACTTGTTAGGAGACTATGTAGAAAAATTAATAATTTTTTTAACTATAACCACCGTGTTTAATATTCATTATCATTACTTTTGGATCACCCCTCGTACATTCGTAACTTAAAATTATTATTGTCCAAATTTTATACAAAATTTGAAGTTTTTACGTACGTAACGTATTTTTCAGATTTTTAATAAATTTATGTTACACTTACAAGCATGGGCTGTTAGAATCTTTTTGTACTCCGTCCCTTCACCATGTTCATAATGTGGAAGCAACAGGCCATATTTCTCTTCAAAGGTATGTCTTCCCACCAGTTCGCATAGCCGCGCCATCGCCGCGTCGTGTGATCGCATCTTTAATTATAATATATACTAGGTTCTCAATTCGACTGTATTTTATTATGTGTTTTACTCCAGATTTTTTCTGGGCAAACCAATTTTATTGATTCTTTTTTTTATAATTTAAAAGCTGGTGCTTCTAATGTGGTAACATATAAATTTGATCAAGATCTGACCAGTAGTAGTTTTTAAGTTATCCTTAATAATGCGTATTTAATTGACTTCGACTACATTGATGATGTTTTCATTTTATTTATATTGAAGTCGGTAATACAAAATTTATATTTTACCACTAGTTCATTTTGTGCTAGGTCTTCCGAATAGCACAACGACAATATCACTTCAGCACTTCATTCAATTATACATATAAATTTATAAGTTAAAAAAATCCTAATTAAAACAATACGTCAATATAACTTTGGAGATTTTATTACATATATGTATTAAGAACCTCTTTTCAACCAACTTCAAAAAAAGGAGGAGGGTCTCAATTCGACTGTATTTTATTGTGTTTTACTCTAGATTTTTTTCTGGGTAAACCAATTTTAATGATTCTTTTTTTTAAGCTGGTGTTTCTCATGTGGTAACATATAAATTTGATCATAATCTGACCAGTAGTAGTTTTTAAGTTATCCTTAATAATGCGTATTTAATTGACTTCGACTACATTGATGATGTTTTCATTTTATTTATATTGAAGTCGGTTGTAAAAAATTTATAATTTTACCACTTATTATGCACAGAATTTTTCAATCTCTTATATAAACAGACTTCATCGGAGATTTTGTCTTTTATTACCTTTATAAATTTTATTTTCTCGAACTTACTTGGTCAATAGGCAACACTGCAGTTAGAAGTAAATCTGGTGTAACAGCGTAAGCTGGCAATACCAATCCGGGACAATCCAGTAATTCTACATCTTCGTCGAGTATCAACGATTGTATATGTCGAGTGTGACCCGGCATCGAGCTCACACTAACCTAAGAAATATGATAATAAAATACATTTGATATATTGCTTTAAAACCATAGTGAATGTATGATGGTATAAATATTTTTTAAAGTAAGTAAGAATAACTTGTAAACAAAAAGTAAGTAAGGATGACAATTAACACAGCTGTACTGAAAAATTTTCTACATAAAAGTTTACACCTAGATATTATGGGTCTCATTCATTGATTGAAAGATCTGCCACAATACCTGTGTTCGACAAGCGGATTGGTGTTTGAACTTTTGCACCTTGAACAACACTCGTCTTCAAGCCGCGTATTTACATCTGGCAAATACGGGATGGTTTTGCAATCATCTATAGATGGCCTTGAGATTTCTGGAATCTCAAATAATAACCCCCGGGACAAAATGATGAAATCTACATTACCATCATTTAGTAATGAATGATAATTTACGTAAATATGTCGTTGTTGATGTTGAATTTCACAACCATCGTCATTTAAAAACGTGTCGTGTAGTCGCGGTGCAAGTATATCCACTACCCCATATCGTCCCGTGGGTTTCGTAAGAGGCGATAGAGGGGACAAATCAAGAGGCAGCAGCGTCTTCCTGATGACTAAAAATAAAAGAGAAACTGCGATTGCCAATCCGCTTGCTAAGCGTGGCAACTTGGTAAATATCCCCCTATGAGACAATCTAAGGGGGAAACCTATGTTCAGCAATGGACTTTAGTAAACTGTAACAGTAAAAGTCAAAAGAAGTAAGGCACTTGGCTTAAGTTCGATATCTGCTGGCACAGTTAAATTTATTAAGTAAATTTAAGTGACAATTGAGCGCTTCCTCAGTAGTAAAGGAAATCTTATTTATGTCATGGAGAAATTGGCGGTGGAGATTTCTCATATCCATAAATTATTTTGAGGTTGATCCAACGGCTATACATTCACTGTTTTATTTTAAGGGCTCATACGCACTAGGTATGCGGTTACCCACAACGCGGAAAGGCATCCGGCTGACCGCAGGATGCGGTTGCGAATGCAGCCAACCGGATTACAGGCAGCCACATTCGCAACCTGTGGTTGAAGAACTGTTGCGATTTGCGGTCAGATCGAATCATTTCAAAGATGGACTTGGATGAAGTTGCGCAACTATTTACTACATTTACACACATTACGTAAAGAAGCAAAAACAAAGAAAGAAATACCAGATGCATCCTTATTTGCAAACTCGAGATGAAAGCAAGCATTTTGAAATATTTTTTATTTTACCATACCATAAACACTCACGCCTGTCACCCAGAGGGGTAGGCAGAGACTACAGATTTCCATTTGGCACGATCCTGACACACCTCGCTCGCCTCCTTCACATCCATACACCTACGCATACATGATCGTCGGTTAAGGGTACTCCTAATTTGGCCCGTTTCCAATAAATCGCCAATTTGGTCGATAAATTTTCGCCTAGGACGTCCCTTTCCGACTCTGCCATTCACTTCTGCACCATAAATTTTCTTTGTCACTCTTTCCTCATTCATTCTTTCCACATGACCAAACCACCGAAGCATTCCTTTCTTAATCCTGGTCACAACATCATCTTGCAAACCACACTCTTCTCTTATTACACAATTTCTTACCCTTTTTTTTTTGTACATGGGGAAATGCCTACGCATACCCGCCTCGCGGGGGCAAGGACGGGTTATGTCGGACTCGCACCGACTAAAACCCCATGGTGTTCCACCTTTGTCGCTATTGGCAGGGCCACGGGAACGCTTTCGCACACATCCGCAGCCCCACCAGCGCCTGCCGCCCCATGGCAGCACCTCCTCGGGAGCGGAATATTCCACCCCGTTCTCCTTCACAGGTAAGGCGCACCAGAACACATGGCGCGCCTTCCTTCTCGGCCTCTAATTACATCTGCGCAACGGACGCCCCCGCGTCCAATGCAAGAAGGCCATGGGGCCAGGAAAAACAAGCACTTAGAAGTACTAGCCTTCCCGACCCCAGCGGCGGATCTGGTCTATGGCTCCGCCGCCAACCAAGATTCGGCTGCGGAGGGTAGGGAGAGCGGCGCCTCGCAATACCGACAATCCTCTCCCCCCGCAGCCCCACCACCACCGCATCAACGGTGCGGCCCCGTTTGAGTCGCGGAGAATAGGGCGAGTGGCGCATCGCCAAACAAACACTCTTCTTCCTCCGCGACTCCACCTCGGCTGCAGCGGTGGGTGGGGAGGACACACCTCTCACCGCAGTCCACAAACACACATCCGAAGTGGGCTCCCCAAGCCCACTCGGAGTGGCCACCTCGGGCCGGCCCTCCACCTTGGACCAGCCATATGGGTTCCTCTTTGTTTCGCCGTGGGTGACCAAGCCACGGATTCTAAGGCCCCCCCGCCACGACAAGGCGGGAACCCGTTCGGGGGGGGACAATTTCTTACCCTGTCATTCAGATTCAGCCCTAACATACTCCTTAACGACCGCTTTTCTACTGCGTTTATTCTACTCTCGTGCTTCTTCTGCCACACCCAACTTTCACTACCATACGTTAAAGTAGGGACCAACACAGCATTGTGAATTGCCATACGTGCCTTTTTCGACACATTTTGACTCTTCACAATAGAGTGCAAGGCCCCATTTACTCTATTTCCCGCATTCACTCGTCGTTCTATATCCTTATCATATCTCCCATCCCTGCTAAATACGCAGCCCAAATATACAAACTCATCTACTTGCTCGATCAACTCCCCCTTCTATTCT
Organism: Parnassius apollo; assembly: GCA_907164705.1. NCBI lineage: Eukaryota > Metazoa > Arthropoda > Insecta > Lepidoptera > Papilionidae > Parnassius > Parnassius apollo. The sequence goes on from CAJQZP010000117.1 coordinate 2,246,590, forward strand.
TATTTCACAAATCGTTTTACTTTCTTCTCTGTCAAAAACCATAACCTTCGTCGTACTTGCGTTCACTTTCATACCCCTTTCTTTTAATGATCCGTTCATTAATGTAACCATCATTTGTAACTCGGCCGCCGATGACGTAAGAATGACTTGATATTCGGCGTACAAAAGGCATTTGACGGTTAACTCACCCATTCTTAATCCGCCTTCTTCAACTTTCAAATTTTGCAAACAACTGTCCATAAATACGTTGAACAGCCACGGGGAAGCCACACAGCCCTGTCAGACACCTTTATGGATATCAAACCAGTCCGAGTAGACCCCGTTGATCCTAACACAAGCACCAGAGTCCCTATAAAGAGACTCCAATGCCTGTATCAAGCCAGCACTCAACCCAAATGAGTTCAGTGTTTGCCATAGCAAATCCCTATCCACTCTGTCATAGGCCTTTTCCAAGTCCATGAACGCACAAAAAACCTTTTGGTTTTTGGCCAGAAACTTCTCCGCGATCATTCGCATGGAAAAGACTTGATCTGTACATCCCATTCCCTTTCTAAATCCCGCTTGCACATCCCAAATTTTTCCATCAGTTTCTTTCATGACCCTTTCAATCAGTACCTTAGCGTACAGTTTTCCCACAATGCTAGGCTGATGCCACGGTAGTTTTTACAGTCCTGCTGCGACCCTTTTCCTTTATATACTGGGACTATCACGGCTTTGCACCAGTCTACCGGTACCCGCTTCAGTTCCCAGCACAAATTAAACAAGGTGTGCAGCAGGCCTGCCACCACCTCCTCTCCAGCCCTTAGCATTTCGAGTGAAACTCTATCATATCCGGGCGCCTTACCCGCTTTCATGCTTTTCATTGCTTTCATTATTTCATCTATACTTTTCTCGCTACCTCTTTCCTATTCTTTCGGAGTTTCTACTTCACTTAGTACACATGTTGTCTCCTCACTCATAAACACGCTTTCAAAATATTCCTTCCATCTCTTTAAACTCAAAACTTCATCATTCAGAATATAGCCATTCTCGTCTCTTATAGCATTCATCATAGGCTGTTTTGAATGTCCCCTGGCAGTTCTTACCAGTTTCCAGAACATTTTAATATTTGCCTGGAAGTTATCCGATATTCTTCTATCATTCTTATCCGTTCTTTCTTGCTTTTTTCTTTCAACTACTTCTTTTACTTTCTTATTAAGATGTCTAAAGACCGCCTTTTTTCTTTCAATATCATCATTCGTACCGCTAGAATTACCAGCCTTTGTTGCTAGTAAATCTAGCCATGCTCTCTTCTTTGCTTCAACTTCCATACGTATCTCATCATCCCACCATAACGTATTATTTTTCCTTTCATTCTTTCTCTTACTAACACCACATACTTCGGTAGCTGCATGAACTAAACCTTTCTTTACATTTTGCCATACATTCTCCAAGTCTAACTCCTTCATACATAATTCATCCAAACCACTTATATTTTCTTTCAGTCTACATTTGAACTTGTTTCTCTCACCTTCATCTTGCAACCTTTCTGTTCTAATACGCTGTAACGCAGTGGTAGACACAGATGACCGATGACGCCAACGCCTGAATAGATCATTAATGTGGCATAAAACCAAATAATGATCCGTTCCTACGTTAGAACCCCGGTAAACCCTTGTATCCACCACTGCGCCCCTCAATCTTTCATCCACAATTATGAAATCTATCATGCTTCTATCGTCACCTCTTTCCCAAGTATACATATGAATCCTCTTGTGGCGAAAGCAAGTGTTCGTCACAAAAAGATTCTTTTCCATACATACGGTGAGGAGACTTTCACGTTCCCAATATCCTTTCATAACCAAGCCTCCTCACCCCAACCCTTCCATTAAAATCTCCTAGCATAATAATATTTTCATTTCCCTTACACTTCATTAACACGATTGATTTCGATGATAAATTTTTCGGTACTCATCATAAACTTACCACGTGCACACAATCTCACTCAATGAGCCGCAAACTGAGCCGCACAGTGGCTATTGTCCTCCTGGCCGTCATTCGGACCGTGGCCCTCCGAGCGACCGAAGCGGTTTGCGGGTATCCATATAGGCCTATGAGCCCTAATAGTATGTTGGAATAATTGGAAAAAATATCTCAGGTATTTTCTAGACTTAGATACCCATCATTTTAACTATATAACCTCTCAACCCCCAAGCGGTCTCATGAGACCGCGGCCATATTCCGTCAAATCCCTAGCGGTCTTAACATCAGGCGCTTTAATAACACATCCACAGCACTTTAACCCATAAAACTTATGATGATAAAGAGACTACTTTTCTATGAAGAAGTTTGACATTATATAATCAATATGAATTATTACTCTATCCTCTAGTGCAGTGATTCCCAAAGTGGTCTATATCGACCCCTAGGGGTCTATGACAACCTGCAAGGGGTCTACGTCAGCGAAAAAAAATTGGGGGTCCATGAAATGAAAATGGGGGTCCACGATAGTGGATCTCAACACATACACTGATAGTACCTATTTACTTACATCATACTATCTTATAATATCAAAACATATACATTATTTATAAAAGTACCTATGAAGTAAAAAATTTATTATATATGTTTATAAAATTGTGTAAGTTGTAGGATGTTGGTATTCGCGGTCGCAATACATTTTGAACTTGTAAAAACCTGAGAGTCGCAGTCTCAGAGCTTCGCTACCTTGCACTGACTTGTTCAATTCGTCACTCTTTAAATACGAATTTGGGACAAATACGTTTATTCGTTTCCTGAATCTTGAAAAGGAAAGTGCTAAGAAAATATTTAAAAAAATATAAACAGATAGTATATCACACAAATTATAGTGAGTCAGTGTTGTTTTGTTCGAGAGTGCTGGAGAAAAGTAAGCACATTATTTTTTATTAAATTTTAGTTTTGTACCCGTAGTTAGCAAAGATAGATAAATTACGCCAATCATGACTTTAGTTATTAGTAGTTTAATATTCAATCATGCAAAATTACACGAGTACTCCTCAATAGTTTCTTTTTGAAAGTTTTAGCAATCGGTATTATAATTACAGTGCAATTTCCGTAATTCGAGCTAATTGTTGCAAGAAGATGTTCGAATTATGGAATGTTTTCGGAAAAATCAAAAAATATTTTTAATATACAGGTGCTGGATTTTCTGTCTTATTTAAATAATTTAATTTTGCCCACAGATGACTGATGCCATGTCCGAATCTAAAAAGAAATGTAGACAGTACAGTGTCGATTATTTGAAATGTGGCTTCATTCCATCAATGCCGGACAAACAATCGCCTATGTGCCTTTTATGCAACAAAGTTTTGGGCAATGACGCTATGAAACCATCTAAACTGCAAGATCATCTGAGAAGATGCCACCCTGATAAAACAGAGAAAGATTTGAAATACTTTCAAATACTCAAAGATAAACTTCAGAAGAGACCTACACTGGACAGAATGTTCGCTTCGACGTCACAAAGAAATGATGATGGTTTGCGGGCGTCTTACAATATCTCGTTACTTATAGCAAAATCCGGAAAACCGCATACTATCGGAGAGAAGTTAATTTTGCGAGCCGTTGAAGAGGTTTTAAAAACTGTTTTACACAAACCTGCATCTGATATCATTAAAATAATTCCCTTAAGCAACAATACTGTTGAAAGACGTATTGATGAAATGAGTTCTGATATTGAAAGCTTCTTATGTAATTATTTGCAAACGACCCATTTCTCTATACGACTGGACGAGTCAACTTTAACTGATAATGCAGCATTATTATTGGCATATGTTCGTTTTATTATGAATCAAGAAATCTACGAAGAACTGCTCTTCGCAAGAACTTTGATAACCGACACTAAAGGTGAATCAATATTTCATGTTTTGAAGGATTACTTCATTGAAAAAGCAATTCAAATATAATATCAGTAGCTACAGATGGAGCACCTGCCATGGTTGGACGTTATCGTGGATTTATAAGCTAAAAACAAAATGTGTCAGGGGTGTTAGCAATACATTGCGTCATCCATCGACAACATTTAGTCTAAGAGTGTTAGATTGCATGAATCACATCATTTGGTCATTGATGCAGTAAACCGAATCCGAAGCAACGCGTTGAATACGCGGTTATTTGCGCAGTTGTGTGAAGAAAATGACGAACACTTTCATCAATTACTCCTTCACACTGAAGTACGCTGGCTGTCGAAAGGCTTATGTTTGACAAGATTTTTTTGCACTTTTTGAGACTATTTTAGAATTTCTGGATACTAAAGATAAAATTTTAAAAGAAAATTTAATGAAGAGGAAAACAGACATCGCCTATTTAACAGATTTGTTTACAAAATTTAATATGGTTAATGTGCAATTACAAGGAGGCAGTTTAAATTTGATTAAAACAAAGTCCATCTTATCAGCGTTTCTTGCCAGAGTTAAACCAATGAAGCAAAATATTGGACGGGGCGAATTTTCTCAGTTCCCCAATTTGTCACAGACAAGCTGCCAGGAAGACGACGTTTCAACTTACGTTCAACATTTAAATGATCTCTGTTCAGATTTTTAATCTAGGTTTGAGGATATTTTGACTATGGTAATACCACCATGGATAATTAATCCATATGGTGACAAAGAATAAACGAATTAAAACACAAACAACAACTTAAGGTTCAGTTTAAAAACGGATATCAGCAATTCTGGCTGCAAAACAACATACCCGTTACTTATCCCGTATTATGAAATATAGCGAGGAAATTTTTAATTTCCTTTCCATCGTCATACCTAGTGGAAAGGGGGTTCAGCGCTGTTACCAATCTCCTAACGAAAAAAAGAAACAGACTGGACATCATTAGCCGAGGAGATTTAAGATTAACCCTTACAAAATTGACGCCAAATTTTGATAATTTATTATTAAAGCATCAGGTTCCTATCCTTCTCACTAAAAATATTGACTTATTGCTTATGTTATTTTATTTATAGTTTATTTTATGTTTATTTAATGCTACGTATATTTTACATAACAGAGTACAAAATTTTATTTTGAGTAGTTTTAATTTAAATTCAATTAATAAATGTATAAATTAACATGTGTTTCTACTTTAAGTTTTTAACACTAAACTTCACTGCAGTTAGAAATTTACAGGAAATCAATATCAGGCAACTAGGGGGTCTACCCAACACGGAAAAACATGGCAAGGGGTCACACAAAAAAGTTTGGGGAACTCTACTCCAGTGCAATAAAAAAACTGTTACCCTATGAATATTTATTTATAATCTACGTTTATTTCGTACGCCATTTTCGCGTGATTGTTGTGTTGATTTTTGGATTTTTCTAGTGTTTTATTATTGTTTTAGTACATCGTTTTATTATAAAATTGTAATGAAAGTTTTTGTGTGAATATATTTATCTTTTTATGTAATTAATTTCGAGTAATATATATTGAAATAATTGTGATTTTCACGCTGGCGACATTCGCTTGGTATATATTTTTTGTTATCAAAATACCAAAAAATCTTTTTGTAATGAAGTTAAACCTGACTTTTTAGACCACAAGATAGAAAATTTTGTATATATTTTAAAATGCTAAACTTCTTCATATAAAAGTAGTCTCTAAATATAAGTTTTAATGGTTTTAAGTGATGTGGGTGGTTGCGGTCGCTGGATTAGACGCTTGAGGATAATAATTTACATCCAGCAGGCACAGCAAGGATAATTAGATACTAAATATTTCCTTACCTTTTTGCTTTGCATTAAAATATTAACTGTACTTGATTTTCCCACATTTGGGTAGCCAATCATACCCACAGTCAATCTTGGTGGATTTTTAAAATTAGGAATTTTCATTTGTTTTAATACTTCTAATAACTTTTCCCTGTCAAATATCTCATGAGAATTTTTCATTTGTGCATCTTCAGTTGAATTTTTATTTGATTCATTTTTATCAATACCAGGAGTATCTGATTCCTGATCTTTAGCTTGGAATGGTTCAATAGGATTTCCTAATCTCAAATTTTCTAAAACATTGTCCAATGCATCCTGAATTCTGTCTAACTTTTCCGCGGTGTTACAAACAGCTTTATCTATGACACCAAGTTGCTTCTTAAATAATTCTATATCTTCTTTAGTGTTTTCTACATAATCTACTTCCTCAGTATTGTCATTCACTGAATATTCACTGTCAGAAGTGTCAGAATCCGTATATGTTTTATCTTCACTAATACTTTGTCTTTTAGGTTTGGTTTCATTTTCTTCTGATATTTTTCTTTCCTTTGCAGCTTTGGCCGCTGAGAAAAATATAATGGAAACACCCTGGAAAATTATTATGCAACTTAATAAATGATCACAAAATCTAAAATGTTAAGAAAATTGTTATTGTCTTTGAACATGCGGAGCGGGGCTCACCTAGACATAAGTACCTGGATGACCAAGCTTTACTCGGTATTATTTTTTTTGGAAGTCGTGTGTTTTGGAAATAATATTTAGATACAAATTACATACTGATGAAACATCAAGTAATATTTTTTGATCTTATTGACATAATAGAAAAAACTGGACTGGTTATTTGAATAAAAATCATGAGTGCAATTAGTTTAATTTAAATTTTCGTATTTTTAAAAAAATATTTAAAAAAGGGCCCGAAATAACAGACTTTCTCACAAAAGAAGGGAACTTGAAAAAAAAATGAAAAAAGTCGTAGAAGATACTACGATTTCTGGACCGCCCCATATCCGACTGAGCTATTACAATCATTTGCACACTATCAAAATTTACTTTCTTATATTGTATCAGATTTTCATTGCCTGAAAACACGGACAAAATAACAACCTAATGCGGTAAAACCTTATATTAAAATGAGTTTCTTCGCCAGACCGTATTAGGTTGTTAGTCAGAGGTTATTAGTCACAATATATGGACGTCCGAATATCCTAAAACATTCATACTAAATGATATTTGACGTCCATATTTTTGAATTTTGCTATATTTCTATATGTGGACGTCAGATTATAGGTAAAGTTTAATACCGCACGATATTTGAGGTCCATATAACCATGAATATATTTATATTTTAATTCCTGTGTGTAAGACACACATTAATGATAATTGCTTTTTTCGCTATTGCTTTATTCGTATTTTAGTGTAGGGAGGCCATGCGGTGTAAAATAGTCACTTTGGTGTTTTATAAAATGTTTCGTTCTAGAAATGATAAAACGCTTAGAAGCTTAGAAAACATGTGTGAAAAATTAAATTGTATTTCAATTAACTGCAAAACCAAACATAATATAATTTAACAAAATAGCCTTTCACAAAAATGAATCTAGTTAAGTAGAGAGTAATTTCGTACAGATTAGGTACAATAGACGCACTCATCCTTAAGATGCAGTGAGAGCACCAAAACTCAACACGATCAAGTAAATAAATTATATTTTCGGAGTTATTCACGTCAGCTACAATATGCCACGGTCTATTGTATAAATTAACAACCTAATGCGGTAAAACCTTATATTAAAATGAGTTTCTTCGCCAGACCATATTAGGTTATTAGTCAGAGGTTATTAGTCACAATATAATAAAACAAACTTCTATGAAACCTGTCAATATCTACAATTGAGTCCATCTTCCTGTACTCAATCAGAAGGTAACTTATACTCACAGAATTTCATCAGGAACAGAATTATGGGTTGCTTACGAAATACCTAACAAGAGTTCTTTTAGGCAGATTAATACCAAATGTAAAATGCTAAAATATAGTGCAGCATGAAACAAACCGATAAGCCGACGTCCGCATCTACATTTATAAAAATATAACTAAATTCAAAAAATACGGGTGTCAAATATCATTTCAGTATGAAAGTTTTAGGATTTTCGGACGTCCATATTATGTGTAGGTAAATGTAAGGTTAAGAAAACAAGTTTAAAAGTGAAAAAACTAGTACCAAGCGCAGTATAAACCATATAATAATATTCTGCAGACCGAATTACGGGCACGGCGGCCTGCCTCAATGGAGACTAGCCATCGGCGGTGGACAGGATTATAGTGCCCAAATGTATGCGCAACCACAGGTGTACTCTCTATTCCCTCACTCTCATAATCCGATGGGACGGTAAACCGACACAACCGGACAGAGATCAGGCGCAGGACCAACGGCTTTACGTGCTTTCCGAGGCACGGGGGTGATACACCGCCAACTTCCTGACTCCGGTCAGCTATTGAGAATTTCTTGATAGAAAAACTCAATAATTGATATTTGGCCCGACCAGGGATTCGAACCCAGGACCTCACGATCAGCAGTCGCACTACTACAACCACTAGACCAACGAGGCAGTCATAACCATATATCACTAAATACAAGTAACACGTTGGCAACGGTGAAGGAACGGCAACGTCGCATCTCCTAATTTTGTGCGGAAGTCAAATACGGCCATAAATGATAGTATTCACAAATCGACAGCAGCGCTATTATTTTTGCAACGAAAATTAGCGAAACTTCGTAAATATTCAGTACAGCAAGATTAAAAGAAAAATGAAGAATTGCTCATTTAAAGGTATAGGATTATAATTAGTTGTCTCATTTGCTTAAAAAACTTGCCGTTTTGCAATGGAATCAGAAAATATATACGTATAGTTCCCGCGCAAATTTTTTAAATTTAATGCTATAAAACACCAAGAGACTTGCCAGCTTACCCCCTGTAATTGAGGTTAAGCAGTTCAGTAGATATCAGGAAAATAAAGTTCACCAATGGCACTTTTCTGTTATAAATCTAACCGTACTAGTTAATGTTTAGCAAAAAACAGACTATATAATATTACAACAGTACTCCAAAGCTGACCAGGTATTTATAACTTTGTCGTTCCGTTTCTTTACCGATATACAGGTGTTTTATTTATTATCTTGCCTATACAAGGCGGTTATATTGTCATTGATAAGAGGCTTTTTATAGAATAAGGGTGACAAACGAGCACGCAGTCCACTTGATGGTAAGTGGTTACTGTGATCCAGAGACATCTACATCTATCCTCTACTACGACTAAGATGGAATGCCTCGTTTCCAGTAAAAAGGATCTCCGGGTCTCTACACACACCATACGAAACACAGCAGTATTAAGCTACTATTTTACGCTAGTATTCTATGAGAGCGTGGTCCTTCCCCGATCGAGCTGACCTATTCGTGCTACAACCATAATATAGCTGCAGCGTGACTCTACCACGTTAAAAATGGACTACGAAACTTTCATGAGATTTTTCTTAGACAGCTTATGCCATAGGACTAGGACAATGAGAACAGTTACGTCACCATGGCCAGCAAATAATAAAACACTTACTTCCTTTTCAAAGTATTCAGCCCAACATTTCCTTACATATTCACTGGTTAGATCAGCCTTATTTAATAAGAGTATGCATTTGCATTTTTGTTCAGACGCATATTTTTCCAAATCCATACATCTAAAAATAATCTATTATTAGTGTTGGGAATGTTAAATTATAGATAAACAAAATATAACAACAAACGTAACTGAATTTAAAAAAAATCGACCGAACACGACCTAGATTTTGACCTGACGGAGCGGCTCAATACGCATTGGAGCGGAATGTCATGCCATTACAGCATATTAAAGTCCACTGCTGAACATACGCCTCCACTATAGATTGCCTCATAGGATATCATGGAATATCTGCCATAGTTGCCACAGGTTGTTATTAGGAAGATGCTGCTGACCATCTCCTGATTTCTTTCCCCTTGTTGCCTTTACGACACCCACGGGATGATATGGGGTAGTAGATATTCTTACACTGCCACTTCAAGGTACAATGCAATAAAGGAAAATGATAATCCTGTTGACAGAAAGTTGCAATTTTAGTTAAGTTGCAATGTTAAAGTTGATATTTAACAGTGCATCCATTTTGAGGTATCCGCAATGAAGCGCGAAATTAGATGGAAATCATGATTCTATGTTTTTTTGTAATAAATTTAATTTTATCAAATTATATTTCTATTTATTGGTATATCTGCTATGGTGTATCTGCTATCTACTGTGTAGTGACATTGTAAGAGCTGGAAAGATCCTATGGCAGTATACCAATCTCTACGCCAGGAGTAAAATACCTGGACTGGCAACAGGAAGCGGCGTCAAAGGAGCAAGAAGTCTGGTACTGCGATCGTCAACCCGCTCGCAAATTTTTGTCAATGTTGTCATGATCATTTACATCATGACACTAATGTAGAGCCTTGCATTTGTTATGATTTGTCAAAATAATATTAGTATTATGCTAATCTATCTATTTATGTCGGCCTTAGTTACTACCTTAAATTTGTTTTACCATATAACTTTATAAGAAATATAAAATGGGAAGCAGCAACTATTTAATAAGTCAATAATAATAGTAAAAACCGTGGTTGCGAATCCGCTTTCAAAATGTCAGAACTATGAAAATTGGAAAACAGTACCTATGTTCTCATGTTCTATAATGGACTTTTGATAGGCTGCAATAAAATAAAAAGACGTGTGGCACTCGGGGACTGCCGCGGTAAAGCTATTGCATAGCATTTTTTATCAACTTATGCAATTATAATTAATTATTTATTTTATTTATGCAGTTAAGTCTTTGATATTAAATCAAGTTACACTTTTTGAGCGTGGTGACCGATAAGAAAACAAATCTGAACCAGAATCATAAAAACTGTATTATTCGGGCTAAACGAATCTAATAAAGATCTGTTATTTTTGTCTCCTGCGAAAAAAACAGACTATAGGAATCTATCGAATACCTACATAAACAAAATATCACCTCTAAATAAAATATTACGAAGCGGAATAACTAATAAGAGTGGCAACGTCGCACTATACAAAGGAATTGCGTTAAGACGACACCTCGAAAGGGCTATCGCCGGACTGATCCGAGTGAATGCATAATTTCTATAAAAACTTGAAAAAACGCCCTCATAAGGTCTAAAATAGCGTAGCGCCCGCGACGATTAAAAGCGCTTAGAAATTCTCAGAAACTTTAAAATATTTTTGTAAAAATTATTGATTTGAGTAATCAAAATAATGAGCAAGTAAATTATGAATATTAATGTTATGAATATATTTGAGTGATTTCGAAGCATATAGATTAAGTAATTTCGTTGTAATTTCAACTATAGTGGTTTTTTAGAGGTGTTTTCGCAAATAATTATGATCGAGTCAAAATTATACTATCGTGTTTTTGAGCAATCAAATTCAAGACATGAATTTACCTATATCAAAATTTCACTTCCCTTAGTGGTGTCATAGTCCTATCAATTATTTTATTATTATAATAGTACATGATATTCCCTTTAAAATGACACCAATATGAATAATATCATATATCTATATCTACAAATAAATAAAATTGAAGTGTCTGTTTGTAATGTTAAAATAACAGCTTTTTATTAAATGCATATGAAAGTACTAGACGTAGAAGACGCTTCGTATTGTTGGTTTTTACAAAAACGATCAACTGGGCAAATGATATCTGGCCCTTTGCTTTGTGAAAAAGCATTACAGTTAAATAAAAAATTAGGTGACGGCGGCTCGTTTGTCGCAAGTAACGGATGGTTATATAGATTTATATCTCTTCATGGAATTTAATCAATGTTTATTAAAAAATAATAATTTCTTAATAAACATTGATTTTCGTTGAAATTGTTGTTTTTAATAAACACATAACATTATGTATGTACATATGTACTACAAATGCACAAAACCCGCTTTTCTTCATACATTCGATAATCCGGATTTTCGATTATCCGAATCCCTAACGGCAACAATTAGTCCGGTTAATCGAGTATATATATACATATTGAGAATCTAAATTGAGAATTTAAACTATAGCACATTTAAAATATAGTCCACCTAGCAACACGATGCGCCCCGCACTGAATTCGTGGACGAATGCGGGGGTGATATAGACGCAGTATTTAATCGGGACGCATTTTTATCTTATTATCATAAAAATAATACATATTTCTAAAAAGTAACCAAACCAAATTATTTTATTTTGCAAAGCAGTAGATATTTTTTTTATATTCCTTTGATAAACAATGAAGGAGTAAAGTGGTTTCATCTCAACGATTTGGAGGTGATTTGGGTATTTTTTTATTTATTATGTGACACCGATAGAAAAATTATGGCTAAACCAAATTACGTATCAGATCATGTAGATTACTAGCTATTTTTTTTCATATGTAATTTCTCTGTAAGTGTCGACGAAAAGTTGGTTCATCTGCACGCTTTTTTCAAGCTTTTTGCGAGAGAGCAGCCTTAATAATAAATGCACTTTGTTCATTCATATTCAAAATTTCAAAACACTTTATACACAAACACCGTGTCGAAGACCGAGGAAAAGAAACGACGTTAGAACATCGTTAGACTATGCACGGCCTTCAAGCCACACCTCCGTGCCCGTCGGAGAGCGTGAGGTTTTTTTCGTTACGAAATTTCTGGATTTTCCCGCACTCAAGGCCCGCGATAGAAGCTATGCAATAGCTTAAAATAAAAATATTATAGTTTTCAGTGAAAAAAATTAATTTAAAAATTATTTATATACAAGAAAAAGTTGTTTTTGAATATTGTATGATAACATCTTTACTATTGAAATTCATATCAAGTAATATTATTAGATTTATTAGGGAGAGGGAAATTTAAAAAGTTGATAGTACTAACCTAAATAATAGTGGATTCCTAGCATCCAAAAGAATCATCACTACATCAGACTTCTCTAAGGTTCTCCACAGCTGCTTCCACAATTCTAAATTCCTTTCATAAGGGGTGACGGCAGCTCCCAGTTTCTCTTGCAGTTCATTGAGATGCCTCCTCCAGTCTAAGAAAGAATCTCTTTCATGTGCCAACTGCTCTTCTGTTGTTATACCAGGTTTCCATGGTGGTCTGGACATTTAATAATGTTTCATAAATTGATAGTTTATAAACATAAAAAACAGTCAAAATGTTGTTCCTGGAAATTGTTGGCATACAAATGAAACGGGGCTTGCTGTTAAATTTGAAAAAAATGCCTACTGATATTAGCACTCCTACCAGTTAAAGGATTATTAAAGTTGTTGTAAAAGTTTGATATCTATATGAAATGAGATTTCGGTTACGTCATGAGTCAGTGTCGATGTTTAGTACAGTTGACAAAAATATATGTTACTAAAACAGTGGTTGCAAATGCAATAAATCAATAAAAGAAAAATTATTAATAAAAAGCGTTAGAGTTGTTACTAAGATTTATTATATATTTTTTATTTTATAGGTATTTTGTTTTTTAATATATCTTTAAAATAATAACACATTCGCCAATGCGATAGGATTTCCCTTTACCCATTTTGATTAAAAAAATACTAACATATAATAAACAACAACGTAGGAACATTCAATATTAATAATTTACACATGGTAGAGCCACACTGCTGTCATATTAGTAGTATAGTTGTAGCACGAATGGGTCGGCTCAACCTGGGAAGGACCACGCTTTCAGAGAATACCAGTATAAAATAGTAGCTTAATGCTGCTGTGTTTCATATGGTGAGTGTAGAGAACCAGAGACCCTTTTTACCGGAAACGAGGCGTTCCATCTTAGTGATCACGGGTGACAACGCATCTGCATTTTGATTCGTAATTGAAGATACATATAGATGTCTATGGGCCACAGCAACCACTTACCATCAGGTGGACTGTGTGCTCGTTTGTCACTCTCTCCTTATAAAAAAAATAGTGGAAAAATAATGATGTACAAAACTGAAGTGACAAAGACAGAAAGAAAGATGAAAGAAGACAAACAAACTTACAGTCCACCTAATGGTCAGTGGCTACTGCAGTCCATGGACAACTGTAGCCAACTTCAAACAAAGGAGGCAACAGGCAAGGAGGCAAGGCACACAGCCTGTAACTGTACTGGCTTTCTATACCCTTCAGACCAAAATACAGCACTGCTATATATAAATAGGTTAGATCGTTGTACCTACCTATAACTAGACAAACTTCTACATAGAAAAGGAGTCTTAACACTTAGTAAATTAATCTACATCAATATGCACTACTCATGTGCAACCGGAGTTTTGGCGGGAACTTGGCCGAAGACGAATTGTTACTCCTGTTTTGTCGCTTGAATAATGGTTTAAAGTGGATTTTGATTCGTAAAAGTGATGCGATTGATAGCCGCCGGACAGAAAACGAAAAAAAAACATAAAAAGAACTGCTGACAACTATCCGCTAGGTTGAGCTGTCATCAAAATCTCCCAAGGGCTTAGCAATGTGACTGCATCAGCATATTGTGAAGAAAAAGAATATAAAATGAAGATTCCGAAAGAAATGATAGACTGAGAAGGGCTAGAACCCAGAGCCGTAAAGCCAGTTAATTAAAAAAAAATTATGTGCAACCACCTCTAAATACTAAGTTATAAGCCATTGTGTTAAATGAAAATTGGTTAAAAATCTAAAAGTTACATATTTTCTAATGCTGTAGCCATGTTAGTTAAATTAGTGAATAATTATTACCTAAACTCTTTACAAATGAATATGCTTACACCACAGGAATATGGAGTAAACAGATAAATTATTTTATATTAAATTTCATAAATAGTTATTTAATTTTATTTATAATAAATAGCTATTTTATGTAAGAGTACATAAAACAACTATTTGCCACAATATTTATACAAAGATAATTGTTCTTCTGCTTAAGTAAACTAATACAATTAAATTTCTCTAGGATACTGTCAAAACCAAATTTACTAGTCATTTTTTTTATTTTACCAGTGGCAAAATTAAAAAATTACTTTTGATAATAGTTACATGTAACCAATATTGAATAAAAAATTATTATATTCTATTCTATTCTATAGAGTAGTAAGCTCATAGCAGTGGCGAAGCTTCCATAAAAGCCGAAAAGCCGGGCTTGCCTTATTAAAACTGAATCAATCAATAATATCAACTAATAAAATAACTCATAAACTATTTCAATTTTCCCGTGCACTCCACTGTTCGACACATGTCGACCGATGACATCGTATTGCCTTAGCGATACGTTTATACAAAGGTACTCTGTGGCGATACTGCTGCTGTCATAAAAAGTGAGTTTTAATAGAGCGATTAGTTGTCTCCCTCGCTCGCGTGGGCTTTTTACGGGGCTTTCGAGAAGACGATCGCTCTCTTTCTAACCTATGGCAAAATATTCTATAATGAAATATAACTACGAAATGTTTATTGTTGTCGTATAATTTGTTTAGGAGTGCGTTAGCGACTAGCGAAGTGGTTGCGGGCCCCTTGTATGTAAGTTCACTTCACATTTCAATGTTTATGTTTGTTTTTGTTGTGTTTGTTAAAAATTTATGCTTTTTCGAAGATTTTCAGTGAAAATGCGAGGATAATAGAGTTCATTGTGATGAATATAAGTGTGTTGAAGTGCTAATCGGCGAGGGAAAGGTAAATTTTTTTAACAAATGAAATTTAATATTTAATAAACATTTCTTCATACTTTAAATATAGGTACAGGACTCTTTAGTATTTAAGTTTAATTAAGTTAGGCGTATTTAAAGATTTAATAACTCAATATTTATATTACCATATGAATTTAAAATATCAATTTGAACAGCAGCATACAGTATGAGACCTAGGTTTAATTTTAGAGGAAATAAGTGTTACAAACTTTTTTTAATGTGAAGCCCAAATTTTAATTAAATAAATCAAAAGAATACAGAAGAATGTATTGAGGTTTTTAAAGATTAGTACTCCCTTTAGTTATTTCCAGTTAGGTTTCTCTGTCTACTTTCCAGTATATAAAATTTTAATGGCGCCATCTACTTAATTCTATAGGTAAAGTCATTTTATTGAACGAAAATTGGTTGATTCTCACGATGGTACCTAAAGATTACGCTAGATGGCACAAATACGCTATCGGCTAATTTAATGATATATGAGTTTAAAAATATCATTTTGTACGGTTTATTATGAATTGAAAATGAATAATTATAATTATAATAAATAGTCATTATTTTATGGTAAAAAATTAGCAAAGCTTTATCTTCTCATTATAACTATCTAATTCCTGTAGTAATCTGTTCTTTTATGCATATAACTTAAACGGAATATAATTTCGAGGTTTCACATCTGCCAGGCGTCCCTTTTTTAACTTTGTACATAGTTTGTTTGTACTTTGTTCATGCTTTTCTTTTGTTCATGTATTGTATTGTTTGTAAATATCTCAAGCAAACCCAAACGGCTCTTTTCAAAACCACCGAAGGTGTGCAATTGCATATTATGTCATACAATCTATCTAGCGGTAATATGCTTTCTTTGTGCTTTGTTAAACACGTCCTTGTCAGCACTGAATATGAGGAGTGGAGACAGCTCAAGATTGGTGTATTTTTATTAAACTGCTAAAAACAACAAAACCATATCTTGGGCTTGCCCTAGTTTGGAGCCCTAGCTTCGCCACTGGCTCATAGTAGAATATATTTACAACATGACATGGTTTACCTCCTTGGTACAGTCAAAGGTTCATCGAAATTTGGTTGTGAAGTGACAAGCTCAACTGCAGATGGTGCCGACTTCACATACTTCACATTCAATTTTTCAGCAATAAATTCCCTTTGAGCAAGCTCAGCTGTTGAAAGGAATTCTTGTAATGATGACTCTGCTGTTACTGATTGTAAGTTTAAACGACCCCACTCATAACCATCATTAACTTCTGTCGTGTGCAACTGAAACCATTTTTAAAATTTCAATATTATAAGATAAAAAATGTAAAATTAAAGTATTATTTTCATAAATATTATTTTTTATAACCTATATTGAATAAAAAAGTTTGTTTCTGTTTTTGTACAAACTGACAAAATTAATTAATATTTGTAGTTACAAGACTTGAAAGATCATCACAGGGTGTCAGTTTTTGAGATTAATTTATGAATCCTTATAATTTAAAAAGTACATGACCATTTTTTTTTCTATATTATTCTAATAACTGTCACAACTTAGCTGCTTGCCCGTTT
This sequence comes from Parnassius apollo, assembly GCA_907164705.1. Classification (NCBI taxonomy): domain Eukaryota; kingdom Metazoa; phylum Arthropoda; class Insecta; order Lepidoptera; family Papilionidae; genus Parnassius; species Parnassius apollo. Next base: position 2,263,594 of record CAJQZP010000117.1, read on the forward strand.
TCAGCTTGACATTGATTTCTAAGACATGTGATATGTAAGCTCTGTAGTTTTTGCATGGTGTGGAATAAAGAATATTAAATAAATAAATAATTCACATTATTAATGAATATAAAAATATTATTGTTAATTAAAATGTTTCAATCACTTTGCATACTACCGCCTATAATAAAAAAATGTTAACATGTTTTTATTATAGGCTGTAGTATGCAAAGTGATTGCAATTATACAGTATTTATTTTTTTAAATATTTGATAAGTAAATTAACCACTGGCTAAGCAAGGTAAACTCTAGATTTGTTACCTGACAGCAGAGCAACTCCCTTTATTATCATTTGAGTTTTCCCATTTAATTTATTTTGCAATAATACTTTTGTTCTCTAAAAAGGATTACATAAACAGAATCAAATCACAATATCTAAAAGCACCCTCACATATCAAACAGTGCTTTTTAACATATTTTAATATTTATTTTATGAAGTGAAATAATATTTAAAAAAATGTCAGCAATAATATTTCATTCAAATAAATTACACATTGATAAGAAAACCATTAAGCAAATGGTATTAGTTTGTGAGCATCATCCAGATTTTTAACCATAAAATATAATGAAAAATTAAATGCGGTACAATCCATAAAAATTAGTATCATTTAATGTGTAGTGGTCGCGTAAATATAAAAAAACATTCCTTTGCTACTGTCTATATAAGAATTACATTAGCAATTTATAAATTTTTGCGGGTTTGTGTTTGTGATAAAGTGAAAGCCAATTAAAACACACTAAACCGAAATCCTTAATCTTCTTCATTGTGGAACATCACTTGTAATTATTTAAGCAAAGAAACGTTTACAACAGAAATAAGTTAATTATCAAAAATGACTTATTTGTTTACTGTAATAATATATTTTTCATTAATATATTAATATTTATATTGTAATATTAGCGATATAAAAAACCCTACAAATAAACAAAATGCGATACCATCGTATTGTCTTCCACATGTCGACGATGACGATTTTTCGCAAATCTGTCTTTTATAAGAGCCCGTCCAAGAGAATCTTTATTTTTCTTGCCCATTATATCTTATTCAAATCAAATTATGTACCTAAAATTATTAATTCTTCTTTTTATGAAACAAAAATTGTCAAAATAAACGTGGTTCTGACACTGACAGTAACAAGAATTAACTAGGGATGTTCGATGATCATCGATGCTAAAATATAGAACATCGATGTTGCCACATGTCAAACATCGAGACATTGATCAATCCATAAACATCGAAATATCAGTGAACCCATAATCGATTATCGGAAGGTTGTTTTCAAAAGCTGACTCAACTTTTTACCAACAGAGAAGCAGATTTAAAAGGTACTTAGTCGAAATTACTATCTCTTCAATTAATCGGGAAAATTATTAGACCGTATAACAAACAAACTAAACATTTGTTAACTTCTTCCATTTTTTAAAATAACTAATGATAAAATAATAATGGTAGGAATAAGATGAATAAAAAATATGTTTATTTTTATTCATCTAATTTTAACCCATTAAATACATGTTAAGAATCTCCGGTGGGGGTTCGATTGCCACCTACGACGACTCGACCTGGCAACATATAACGCACGTACCCTGAGGACTGACGAGAAGATACTGGAGCTGGAAGAAAAGATAGACAGGTTGCGCTGGCGTCCCCCTCGTGCTCTAATCCAGAATCCCGAAACCTTTCAGCTCGAGTTACAAAACCGCTTTCAGTGCCTAGAGGATTGCAATGCAGTGGATGATATGAATGACAAGCTCGTGGTAACTGTCCATGCGGTCGGAGCCAAGTTCTGCAAGACCCGCCGCAGAAGAACACAAAAACTCACCGATCACACTCTCAATCTCATGGCTGTTAGACGGGAGATGAGGCTGCAATCGTCAACAGATTTGACAGCATACAGGCAACTGAACAGACAGATCTCCTAATGCATGCGGCGAGACTTATGCAACTTTAATTAACGGTATTAAAGAAGCGATCGAGCAGAACCAGGGCTCCAAAGTCTTTGCCAAAGATCTGTCTGCCAGAAAGTGCCAAATGTCAAAGCTGAAGACTGAGTGTGGCAACATCGTTTCCGGGACACCTGAGATTCTGAGTGAGATTGAGAAGTTATATGGTCAGCTGTACACATCATCGTTGGAGCCACACGCAAGTGTGAGTAACGATCCAAGAGCAAGTCTTATCCGATACTATTCCGATGATATCCCGGACGTCAGTCTGAGCGAGATTAGAATGGCTGTCCACCACCTTAAAAACGGAAAGGCCCCGGGCGAGGATGGAATTACAGCGGAGCTTCTGAAAGTGGGTGGAACCGGTACTTGAAGTCCTTCAGAAACTCTTTAATTCTTTCCTCCATGGTGGCACTACTCCGGAGGCGTGGAGCAGAAACGCGGTGGTCTTGTTCTTTAAGAAAGACGACAACGCTCTCTTGAAGAACTACAGACCGATTTCCCTTCTGAGCCGCGTCTACGTGCTGTTTTCGAGAGTCATTACGAATCGTCTCGCACGCAGACTCGACGACTTCCAGCCTCCCGAACAAGCCGGTTTCCGAAAAAGCTTCAGTACCATAGACCATATACATACCCTGAGACAGATTGTACAGAAGACCGAAGAGTACAATCTGCCACTTTGCCTGGCATATGTGGACTATGAGAAAGCCTTTGATTCCATCAAAATTTGAGCGGTGCTACAGTCCCTTCAGCGGTGCCAAGTTTACTGTCGGTATATCGAAGTGCTGAAGTGTTTGTACAGTAGGGCTACGATGGCTATCCGAGTACAGAAACGGAGTTCGAAACCTGTCCAACTGCAGAGAGGTGTAAGACAGGGTGATGTTATATCCCCGAAACTCTTCACCGCTGCGTTGGAAGACGTTTTCAAGCTACTGGACTGGAAAGGATACGGTATTAACATCAATGGCGAGTACATCACTCACCTTCGATTTGCTGACGATATAGTCCTTATGGCAGAATTGCTGGGGGACCTTAGCACTATGCTCAATGACCTCAATGGTGTCTCCCAACGGATAGGTCTTAAGATGAACATGGACGAAACAAAGATCATGTTTAATGTCCACGTCACACCTATGCCGGTAGTTGTTGGGAGCACTATGCTCGAAGTTGTTGACGAGTACGTTTACCTGGGACAAATAGACCGACTAGGTAAGTCCAACTTCGACCGAGAGGTCAATCGACGGATTCAACTCGGCTGGGCAGCGTTCGGGAAATTACGACACATCTTCTCGTCAGGTATACCTCAATCTCTGAAAACTAAAGTGTATAACCAGTGCGTGTTGCGAGTGATGACTTACGGATCTGAGACGTGTCCTTCACTGCTGGCCGTATGAGGACGCTCAAGATCGCTCAGCGAGCTATGGAGAGGGTTATGCTAAGAGTTTCTCAATGTTTCGTGATAGACTCAGAAATGAAGATATTCGCAGTACAACCAGAGTGACCGACATAGCCCAATGGATTAGTAAGCTGAAGTGGCAATGGGCCGACCATATAGTTCGAAGAACCGATAACCGATAGGGAAGAAAGGTTCTCGAGTGGCAGCCACGTACCGGTAGGCGTAGTGTAGGGCGACCCCCCACTAGATGGAGTGACGACCTGGTAAGACATGCAGGAAGTTGATGGATGCAGGAGGCTCAGGACCGTGCTTTGTGGCATTACTTGGGGGAGGCCTATCTTCAGCAGTGGACTCGTTAAGGGTATGGAATATAAATACATTCAAAAACATCTGTTCAACATCTATTTTTTGAGTAGAATTACATCAAACATCGATGTTGAGCTATCGGTGTCATCATCGATGTTTATGCAACATCGAGCATCCCTACAATAAACTACAATAATGCCCCTATTATCCTGAATCAGGGCCCTGGATGAAAGGTGGGCGTGTCCCTTAATTAGGGACCTAAGTTATTACACTATGGGATATATAGGATGTGAAAAAAGTGATATATATATATATATATTTATTGAATCGATATTTTTAAACACTATCAATATTATTGCGTGATTAATATCGATATATCGTCATGTTTTGCATGATGTAGTGGGATAAGGGCCAAAATTTTATTACTGGACGTTTCGAAAACGAAAAAACCATGACTATTAACAGTAAAGAACTCTTTTCTTTACTATTGTCGTGTTTAGAAGAAAGCTATGGGTGAAGGACTACTTAAAACTTAGGTAAAATCACTCAAATATGCGGATTATCGGTGTTCTGGAGCCAAATGAATTTCGAATACCTGAGATTGGGGAAGAAGAGTTCGAGGAGCTATTAAGTTTAGCTCCTTATATCGAAAAACAAAATACGGTTTGAAGAAGGAGTGTAAGTGTAGGCAAAGATTATTTGTGACTTTAAGATTTCTAGTGATTTAAGTGCATGTATTTGTGTGCGCGCTTTGTGTTACAAAAAGAATTAGCTACTACCATAATAATTTGTTATTTAGAATTTTATGACAGCTAAGTTATTTAAGAATATTTGAACTATTAAATAGCTTATTTACCTACATCTTAAAACTAGACTGATGTTGTTTTGTGAAGACTGATATAAAGTTAATTTTGTTTTTAAACATAGGTACTTAATAATATTGTTTAAAACCAAAAATACACCAGTATATAATACATACTAAATATACCTTTTTACTACCTACCAAAGTAATGATAGCTGACACAACCCACCAAGGAGTTGTAGAAAAACAAATTTATAAAAGTAATTTGTAACAAATAATTTTCTCTGTTTCGTCCTGCTAACTCGAGTTTAGTTCGAGTTGCATGAATTTCAACTCAAGTGATCTCCAGTCGTAATTTTTTCGAGTAAGCACATTTATAGGATGCAACATCGCTCATTAAAACATGGAAGCTTATGTTATATTGACTTTTTCGATTTTGTCACCATTTAAATATATACATGCATACATATATATATATATATATATATATATATATATATATATATATATATATATATATATAGAATAAATGATAATTTTGAACAGAAATGAAAAAAAGAAGTATAATAATCAAACATTATATATGTTATTTTAGGAAGTTTTACACATTTATTTTTATCGAATTATTATCAGAAAACAAGAATGATTTTTTTTACTTTTATGTTTATTTCTTTCGAATCGAAATTTAAAATTACAATTTTAACAATCTGGCGCCTAGTGAGCGGTTTCTCTTGGGTGATTGTAGATGCATCCTCTGAAAATAACCGCTCACTGGATACCGAAGTTGCCACGATAGGCACATAGATTTTAGCTAGGCTATGAAGCCCGGGAAATAACTCTTTCGTGCCATCCCACATCTCCAACGCGTGTAATATATGAAACTCTTCTTCTGCTTTAGTTTTATTTCTTATGTTTTGGTGCGTTACTTCTTTATGGTAGTTCCATATGTCACCTTCAGTATTATCGCATTTTTTGAATACATCTACTAAACTATACCGAAATACAAGCAGTTGAATAACCGTTCATCCATCGAAATCAATGTTTCAGAAAAGTGATTGTAACGAAATACGAAGTATCGTAAGCCGATAAAATAATTTCCAATACAAAATAACTATTACTCTAAAAAACTGCACTTAAGCTTTTGATTAAGTTAAAGCTTAAACAATATAATTATTAATAAAAAAAAATGAATCAAACCATTCCAATCCATTTTCAATATTAATTGTAAGCTTATGTTAATTCATTACCACAATAAAAATAAACCACAATTTTACATCAAAAATAAAATAACCGATTTAATATAATTGCACTTCTGAAGTTCAAATATATTTGAGTCGAGAGTACAATTTATTTTCGACTGAAAGACCATTCGCCTGTTTGTTGATTCCTAATTAAAATTTTCGGGATTGTGATATTTCTGCTAAATAATAAATTTTATACCTTCAAATAGTTGGTTATTTCGAAACCTTTGACGGCAAGCCAAAACATCGTTCATAAAACATCGCCCATGAATAACCATATTTATGAACGATATATCGATGTTTGAAAGAATTGATGTATCGTTTTCATCCCTAACTACCCTAAGTGTTACACTACACGGTGGCAAGGGCACTGCAGACAGGGTGCACTTTGTCTCCCTAATCAGGGACCCTTACTCCCTTTCTCTTATTACACCACCCTGAATCAGGGCATAGGGAGCCTGATTCAGGATAGTGTAATAGGGGTTTAAACAAACAAACTCAGATCATCAGCGTTGCAAACACCAATTTATTTTATAGAAGAATGGGCAAACGAGCATGCGGTTCACCTGATGTTAAGTGACTACTGACTATCGCCGCCCATGATCAACCGCAACACCAGGTGAATTGCAGGTGTGTTGCTGGCCCTTTAGAAAGGAGTAAGCTCTTTTCTTGAAGGTCCCCAGGTCGTATCGGTCCGGAAAATCGCCGGTGGTAAAATATTCCACAGAGAGGTTTTTATTGTGCAACGTACAGTGGTCGACCGCCAAGCATCCAGATGGTGTGGATGGTCAAATTCCCCCAAAAACCAAGTCAAATTCCCCAATTTGGGGAGGAAAGATCAACAGATTCCCCACGAATTCCCCTCAATTTTATTTCAAGAAATGAAATAAGTATCAACTAATTTTATAAGAATTTTTTTATACTAAAAATTTTTTTTACACTATTTTCATTATTTTGTAACAAGAATTTTACTCCATGAAGTGTTTTTAATTCCTTCATTGTTGCCATTAAAAAGTACCATAGTAGCTGCATTTATATGAATGCGGTTCTCTGCTTTTAAATAAAAAAAAAACATAGAGAAATAAAAAGCATAAAAAGTTGCCAAAATAAATCCAAAATTAAACGTAGTGCAATGAAGATAATTAAAAAAGGGAGTCATTTGATATCCATAAGTTACCTAACAAAAATGTTAAGAATTAAGATTTCTTAAAAAAGGGTTCAGACTTGGCCCGGGCTATCGATTCACGGATTCCCCGTATTTACCCCGCATAATTCTATTCCCAAAAAATTCCCTGTAGTTTGGGGAATTCCCTACATGTTGGCAAAGCTGTAGACAATAGATATTAAATTATGAAGTGTAGAGGTAGGAAGTACATACTCTGTATGAAAAAGTGTCCGTAGGAAAGCGTTAAATAAGGGTGGCACTACTGTAGCTACAGTCTAAATTTTAAACAACTTTTTATAATTTTTTTATTAGACAGACTTTGAACCTAATTCTTTTTATAATAATTACTTTATTGATTTAAAAAAATTATTTTAAAAATTACCCCGGGGGGGGGGTTTTATGTTCAAGAGGCACAATTATATTTACTATAAAACAAATTAACGTCATGAAACTGTAAGTTTCCCTGTAAAGAAATCCACACCTGCTAATTAAGAAAAAAACCCCCCCAATTTTTCCCCCCGCTTTTTTTCTCTCCAATAAACCCTTGAGGGAAAAAAGAAAACTAAAAACGAATAACGAACCGAACAAATTGGGGAGTTTTATTGTTACGGCAGACCTAAAAATTACCTGTCACATATGCATAAGTTATAGATAAGGATGGAGACCACACTCCGAATACCTACTTGAAGCTTAACCTATGTATTACTATCTCGCTCTCTGTGGGCAGACCCTCTCTTTCTAAGTAGGTAACCTTTATTTTATTTTTCCCAGGATATCGCTATAAGTAGTTGCATTACATTAAGTTGTTTATTTTAAATATCTACATCTCTGTTTACTACTAAGATCTAGCCTATATAGATAATATATTTTTGTACAATTTTTTGGAATTGACTAGTTTTATGAAGAAAGGTTTTCATTTCCATGGACAGAACCGGTATTTAAAATATGACCACGCATTTCCGTTACAACCCATATAATGCCGAGCCTATTTAGAAAATGTGAAAAATAAATATATCAGAGAATATTTTATAACTACCATTTCGATAATGTATTTTCTAGTTATTGTATCCAATCCTAAACGGTACCAACGAAATATAAAATTAAAATTTATTATAACACCCCGGGTGTTCCATGAATTGGGCAAAATATATAATAATTTTTGGACAATTATTAAAAAAAATATCACGAAGACTAAAAGAGCTTAGCGGAGCTCCTGCCTTAGACTTCTGACCTTACCCATCAGAGTCAGGCTGCTCTGAGCTTAAATGTGTATAATACTATATTCCACACATCCTGTTCATTTTAAGAATTATCTACAATTCCTAGAAATTCTATATAATGACGGATTTCATAAATATTTAGTAACATATGTACTATAATAGGAACGGTAATATATAAAAAACCTCAAAAAAATAAAACATTTTCCATATTAAAATCATTTATTGAAAATTGTCTATTATACATGACTAAATATCATTGCTCTGTGTAGTTTCTGTCTCTTACCACGTAAATCACTAAGTATATTTTCTGTATGACTCTTTAAGTGAGCACGTATACGCATAGAGGAAAGAATAGCTATTTTCTTAACTATCATAGTTTCATGCAAATCATTACAATTAATTGAGTCCGTGATCGGGTGGTTAAACATTTCCAGCAACAGAGGAGTAAAATGTTGTGACACGACATTAATTACTTTGTTTTCAATGTTATTGGATCTAAGTTGGCCCATCAAATTAGCTCGTTGGAAAACTTGGTCACAATACTTTACAATTTTGTAAGCTGCTACCGAAGGAAAATAAAGTTTGCCTCGGTTCACAAACGTCGTAAATAAATTAAATTTATTTACAATCATATGATATGAATTATCTGTTGATACATAGTTAAGTGGTACTAACGCATTATTAAAATGTTCACAAGAAATGCGGGTAAGAATTTGTTTTATAATGTAACCAGTTATATAATATATTTTCCTGGTATGGACTAGCATGAATCTTTTCTAAATTTTGAAACATATTTTCAACATCTTGTTGATATTCAGGTTCTTCGCGAGAATGAAACAAACTTTTCTGTTTATTGAAATCGAAGACGTGTGTTGTCTCAAAGTCATTTTCTATGCAGTTGGCATTGACGGATGGTTGAATGAATGACTACACCACACACATCATCACACCCCTTCACAAGTCCCTGAATGACTGAACAACATCTTTCTAATTATGTAGTGGAACTCGAGAGGTCTCGGGTTCCACTACATAATTAGAAAGATGAGGAAGGAAAAAAAAGTTCCAAGTTGTCCTGCGAACATTTAAAAGTCAACAAATATTTAATTGGATTTTGCTCTAGTGTACACAAATCATTAACAAGTAACGATAAACTATTTATGTTCATTAAAAACCCTAATAAAAGCGTTTTTCTGGGATGATTTAAAATACCTTTACCATTTATTGTTAACGATTTTAAAAACATTCCAGTATCATTAAATATTGGTTCCCAATAACGTTTGTTTTTTAACGATAATGGAGACTTTGAACCCTTTCCAAATGGTGACTTTGAATTCATGAGATCAGAAAGTCTATATATCATGTGCAAGAACTCTGTAGTCGCTTTGCTGTGTAGAAAGTCAAGATGACCACTAATCCGCAAAATATCTATTGCATCAGCAACAGATGAACTAAGTACTTGCGCAGCAAGCCTAACATTCATTTTTTTGTTTTTAAAATCTACATGTAAAGCGCTTAATTTATTAGCAAATTTTAACCCCTCCTTGCTTTGTATTTCGTGTAATTTTCGGATATATTTAAACGAAATATAGCCGGTATTTGACTTCATTTCAAAATCAGCCAAAACATTTCTAGCGAGTTTTAACATATATGCAGCGTCAAGCAGACAATATATATTGCTCTTACCGTTTGGATCTCGAAAGTACGGTCTTAAATTATTTTGTTCGAGAGAGCAGCCTAAATATTCATAAGCCTTTACATTGGATGATGCACCATCAAAAGCAAAGATCTTACGGTGACAACAATTTCGTCAAGCAGAATTATAGTGGTTTTTATTAATTCGGAAAGCAGTTCCCCAGACAAGTTATTTGCAATAAAAAATATGCAATTGGACTCTTGAAACGTACACCGTAAGACACTATTTGAAACACAAGGGCTTCGGAAGCTAATTTTTCTGGATCACTTACAGGAATTGGTCCTAAATCTACATACCCAACCACTTTGTCTAATTTTTGATCATATGCCAAATTTTGTCTTAATGCCATTCCATCAAATATTAAAACAACATTTTTTAAATATATTTTTTCAGGTGTTTTAACTTGTTCTTTTAAATATTCCAGTACTTCAGAGAGGAAACCAACATTACAGTTAAATAAAGATAAAGATCTTCGTATAGTTTCTACATGAAGTAAAGTTATATATTTTCTTAAGAACTCGTAAGCCTTAGGTGAATAGAAATTCAAAGTTAAAGCAAAAGCTTTCACTTCTTCACTATATCGAACACCATGTGGATTACTCTGTGGCTTTTTGAAATCCTTACAGATATCTGCAAAGCGCCCTTGAATAATATTTTCAATTTCTGACTGACCCGTATACTTTTTAATAGTTGCAATTAAAGAAGACATATCCTGATTTTTCGTAGTTTGGCGCGCCACTTTTTGCTTAAGAATCTTAGATTTCTTCTCAAGTATTTCTTCTTTACTAGACTTTATTTTCACTTGCACGCCCCTATCTATCTTCGCGGGATCGTCGTCTTCACTGCTGACCTAAGAAAACAAGAAAACTTTGTGAAATCGGTAATTTTAGCATCGTATTGCACCGCTCATAAGGGTCGTAGCGTGATGTTAGATAATCTTCCTGAATTGGTTTTAAAAATGCAAAAAAATATTTTCAAATCTGACTGGTATAGTTCCGGAGATTAGAGAACTGAAACAAACAAAAAAAGAATCAAATAACTCTTCTACATCATAATGTCAGTACAAATTTACATCACGTAATAGGTTATTAGACCATTAGTAGACAGAAAGGATACTGTGGAGCGCGCCTTCATGAGCACGCATAAATGAAGCATCAAACAAGAAGCTTCATGCTTTGTTTTGTTTTTTTTTTTTTTTAAAAACGTTAGCTTAGTGTCGTAGTGACGGTTACCACACTGCGATTGGCACTAAAGAGTTTAAATATGTATGTGTTTTAAGCTATATAATATATTATGTAATGTAATATTAAAGTCATAATAAATACAAATAAAATGTAATATTGAATGTAATCTGTAATATTGAAGACCAAACTAGTAAAAACAATGTCGAAAAATTCTTGAAAATTTATGCAATCTTAACAAGTTACCTGTAAGTTTCCTTTTCCTTTATTTCTAAATACGGTATGTATGTATTTAGAAATAAAGGAAAAGGAAACTTACAGGTAACTTGTTAAGATTGCATAAATTTTCAAGAATTTTTCGACATTGTTTTTTACTAGTTTGGTCTTCAATATTACAGACAGTACGTTTCACTCCTGTTTCCTTAAGTGCAGAACTACTTTCATAAATGTCAGAATTAATGCTTGGTACAGCCAGAGCAGCTATTTGCACAATAGACTCTTCATGTAATGCACTTGTTGTCTGCAAATGATAACATATTTTACAAAATGTTGCTTTATATCATACATTTAAACTACTACATTTCTAAATATATAATATATTACGAAAAATTAGATAATTAAATTATATTAAATTTTTACCTTGCCTGGTGATACCGTTTCTTGATTTATTATAACAGTAGGAACTGCTGTTGGTTTTAAGCGCCTTGTTGTTGAATCATAATCTGATTATTGAAAATGCAAATTGCAAATACTTGCACTTTCATAATACTTCATTTTCAATGGTACAATGGATAACCACAAATTTCTCTGAGTACTGTTTTTAGGAAATCTAAAAAAAATATTCGTAATTATTGTAAACGTTACTAAAGTATCAGAATAATGAGAAACAAAAACTAAATAAAAAGTAAATTGTCTGCCTAAAAAAACTAAATAAAAAGAATATATTATTATGTTACTAATTAATAATTTAATATTATGAAATCTACGAAATCAGTCATTATATAGAATACATAGGAATTGTATATAATTCCTAAATTTCATGCATTTCCGGTAACATAATAAAAAACATGTACATATAATTAGTTAAGGACAACGAAAGTCTCAGATACATCCTTAATATGGTCACACTACTTCAGTGCGATTTCTTTTAAACAAAAACAATAAAATTGTTCAAAGTCAATTAAATTCAATGTAAAACTATTTGATTTTGATAAAGTTATGATTTACTAATATGTTTAAAACACTGGTAAAACGTTTCAGCAAAAAATTAAGTGAAAATACAAAGAAGTATGTTTACAAGTATTCAATGCCAGAAGTCACTATTTAAACACTTACGCATGAAATCTTATATCACCTCCTGGACACCAACTGCCGCAACCACGCACTACACGAGTTTGCACCATTTCTTGAATTATAACAATAATTAACTATAAATATCTCAAACAACGCTGTGAACTGCTAAGTAAACAACCGCCATATTTGTCTAATTTATGTTGACATATAGGGCTAATGTTGCCACATTACCGGAACCTTAGGAAATGGGATTTTAATTCACTTATTCGTTAACCCAAAAATGCATACGAGACCTTCAATTTTGGAATTTTTAGTGTAACTAATCGTAGTTCAACTATTTATTTATTGGTACATTATTTTATAGAGCTTAACTTCTGATTTGGTTAGTGTGGAAACTACTTCTAAGAATTTACCAGGAGATTTAAATGAAAACATAGCAATACTGTATTCCACACTAAAAAGAGAAGTCAGACCACAGAGAGTGAGATAAAGATACGTAGGTATTTGACTCAAGCTGTTGTTCCAAGTATGGCCTCCATCTTCATCTATAACTTCATGCACATACCACGCGGTCCCATAATGAACTGGCCTGATATAGTTCAACGCGACATGTCGCTACATGTTGTGTTGCATTAAATAGTACGTTTATCGTGCACTTAATATAAGAAACATGCATCGACATGAAATGCTTAGTCTTAGTTTTACAGGCATTTGAATAACGAGAGTCGCGTATTTTTTTCAAAATGTCGAAAACTGAGTATCAAAGTGTCATAAATTTTCTGTTTAAAGAAGGTTTATCCCCTGGCCAAATAAAAGAACGATTGGATGGCGTGTATAAGGAGTCTGCCCCCTCCTATAGCACAGTGAAAAATTGGGTGAAAGAGTTTCGCCTCGGGAGAGAAACCGTCGAAGACTTTGGCCACGACGGTCGACCTGTGGAAGTGCTCACTCCCGAAACGATTGCTCTTATCGAAGAGGAGGTTCTGAGTTACCGCCGTTTGAAGATTAGAGAAATTGCAGCAAGGCTTGGGCTCTCTAAGAGTACCATTTATCGCGCGATCCATGAACATCTTCACATGAAAAAAGTGAGTGCAAGATGGGTACCGAAACTTCTTTCAGCGCTACAGAGACAGGAAAGAGTGCGCTGCGCTTCGGAGTTTTTGGATCTTTGTGGCGACAATCCAAAGACTGTGATCGAGCGGCTAGTGACTGGTGATGAAACTATGATCTTGTATTATGATCCACAAAGCAAGCGCGAGTCAATGGAATGGAGTTATAAGGGTGAAAAGCCCCCTAGAAAGGCAAAGGTGCAACAATCGACTAAAAAACTGATGTGCACAATATTTTGGGATTTTCAAGGCATTTTGATGGTGGATTTTAAAGAACGTAATACATTCGTGAACGGCGAATATTATGCTTCTTTAATATATAAATTACGAGACAAGATAAAGGAAAAACGAAGAGGCAAGCTGTCTAAAGGTGTCCTGTTGCTCCATGACAACGCTCCTGTTCATACCGCTGGTGTTTCGAAGGATGCAGTTCGTCAATGCGGGTTCACAGAAGTTCAACATCCACCTTACAGTCCAGACATGGCCCCGTCAGACTATTATTTATTTCCAAATTTAAAGCGGGACTTAACAGGAAGAAAATTTTCAAGCGAAGAAGAGTTGCAAGCGGCCGTCTTCAGTCATTTTGAGGATAAAAAATGTGATTATTTTTATAAAGGTTTAGAGATGTTGATTCACAGATGTCAGAAGTGTGTTAGTATTCATGGTGATTATATTGAAAAATAAAATTGGTTTCGTTTCATTTCCTTCATTGGTTCATAGTTAGGCCAATTCATTATGGGACCGCCTACGTATGCAACGCGGACTCTAACTTTAGAAAATGCTACTGTAGGATCGCTTCTTCTTCATAATTACGTTTGAAATTCATTATAATATCCCTACCAGCACTTTTAACCACTTTCGGCACAGTGATAACGATTATTTACTGCAAAAACGAATAACCGTGCGTTTGCACTGACGCGATTTTCACGAAAAAACATGTTTTAAACACTGTTTTCTGTCAATGTACCAAAAAGCGTTTGCATAGTCACTAAACATATTGTAGTTAAATATGTTTGACAGTTTATTGTACACTACATATTATAACTATATTATATCTATATAACTGCAGAAACAAAATGTTTGAAAACAAATTTGTAGAAATATTGTCATGTTGAAAGATAAGTTTGACGTTAATTTTGTATTTGTAGACACTTTAATCGAGACAGAGAATTTTCAACAAAATGGATTCAAGTGATGAGAAGAGGTTTTATTTTTTTAAGTACCTGTACTGTACATTTACAACAAAAAAGAAAGAAATCGAGAGTCTGGACGCGCGTGCAATGTGTTTGACAGTGATTCGCAGTGGGATATGGGATAGAGACTAAAAACTGTGCTGCATGACGAATAAAGAAAATTAAAGAAAGTGATACATGAGAAAATTCTACCAATTGCGTAATCACATTAAAACATTAAAAGCCAAAATTGTATTAAGTGTTTAGCTAATGAAAATACAGTAAGAAAATTATCCAAGAAAATAACATCAACATTTGCGCTGTAATTACAAGTTCAAATAGGAAATTGAAAGAAAAAGCTACATGACATATGAAAATCAAAGCCATATGGCTTTATAAAAGGTCACCCACCTGTTACAGGCTACTCACGCTCTATTAAAGGGTTAACTGAGTACTCTTTGCTATTGGAATCATTCAACCAGTTTTTAAGGCCTGGCAGATTTTTTAAATACTATAAAACCATCAGACAATCAATTTATATTGATATTTGATGAAATGTCTTTAAAAAAATGTGATGTATAAACCCAAAGAAGATTTGATTGAAGTGTATTAGGATCATAGAACACAAGGAACATCTTCAGTCATTGCATCATATGCATTAGTATTTATGATTGTTAGTACTAGGAAGACTGAAACAGCCCATTGCCCACTATTTCTCCAATGCATTTTTAACTGCAAATCATCTTACTGTACTAATAAAAGAGGTAATTATTAGTACTTTGTATGATGTTTCATTTTATTTCAACAGTTGAAATTAAAGTTGATTATAAAAGCTCAACGGTTGTAAAACATATTTAACTTTTGATTTCAGGTCTTGAATCAGTCATAGCTGGCATAACTTCCAGGCTGTCAGGCTGGGATGAATATATCTGCAACAGTGTGTGACATGGACGGAGTAAATTTACAAGTTCTCTCTATCTTGGGTGCAAATGTGCAACAACTATATTTTGCATTCCATAACAAAGAGATAGTGACCCTTTGATACGCCATATTTATTACATAAGGGATCTTGCAATGGGTTAATGCATTTCACATTGAAATAACTTTGTTTTGCAGAAGAGAGCCATGAGAGCACTTTACAACCTAAGTCCGAAGGAGTCTTTTCAAGAAAGTTTTTTAGAAGTAAATATATTAACTATAGCGTTTTAGTAGTTTTATGAAAATTTAATGTATGTTTTTTATTATTTTTGTTTTTTGTTTTTGTTAATTTAATGTACACAAAATCAACAATAGTTTTTTATTAAAAATAGTGATGTATATTCTGTTACTGGGAACAATTACAAGCTAGTTATATCAGTTATTCCACTTCAAAGAATAAGTTTTCCTTTATGGGGCAAAGTATACAACAAGTCATAAAACATACAGTCTATCAAAAACTGAAAATTTTTAACTAAGCAAAGTTGTTCAAAAAAAGGTTATTATAATAAAATATACGATTGATAAACCCCTGGGAATGGGGTGATTAATGTTTTTTCTAAATGTTTTAATATTTAATTGTAAAACATTATATTCTAAATAACATTTTGTTCAAATGACCCGCTTGGACTTCTTGCTTATTTTCTACATAGGACAGAGGCTTTTCCCAAACGAGTAAAAACATTAATTACTTAATGAGTTTTGTAATCAAGTATTCTCTAATAAGTTTTGTAGTTTTGAATAAAATTTATTCTATTTACGTCGTAACTGCAAGCATATAATATAGAGACAAAATTTTAAGGTTAATTTTAAATCAGGGAAATAAATAGACAACCAATTATTGTCAAAATGAAATTATTATTTGCTGGTTTTACTCTGCTCTTGTGTACATGAGCTTATTTATTATTTAACTTGTTTTTGATTCAAATATTGCTATTTTAGGTATTGTAGACGTGCTAGGGTTTTTAATTGTGCATGATATTATCAATACATTCATAATTGTAAATCATCTATATTATTCTGTCCTTTTTTACATAGGTAATTGAAATATTGTAATCAGTATTGATTTTTATTTTCTTGTTTTAACTCATCTAATGACTTAATAGACAGAAATAATTTTGCTAATGAAATTTTGTCTCCTCCCTTCAGTAGTGTTCTAGTATTATGCAAGTTTGAGAAATGTTATTCTGTACCTTAGAATCACCTGCTATTAGGCGGCCAGTATACATATACTAGGCGATGTCGGATGCATGACTGTTACATTCCGTCTGGACTGTAATACTAAGCCCGCAAGACCAACATTGTAGGCTTAGTATAACAATCTTTTTTAACACCCTTTGGGTCCAGACTAATAAAATGATAAATATTGTTGCCATTATACACATATTATATTTTTCAGAGTAATCAAATTCGTAACTTAAGCTTAAATACATAAATAATGATATAATGTTATTGCAATTCTTTAAAATATCAGTAAATAAAGCTTCTTCTTTTATTTGCAACTATCCCAAATTGAATCCGATTTATGGGCAACAACGTTTTTGCCTACCGATCGACTAACATGTTTCAAATATAAGCAAGCTCTAACTAATTTTTAATATCTTTATCTTACGAGGAAACTGAAAAATTATTAAATATAGATAGTTAAAAATGCAAACTGTTAAGCAAAATAATAACACACACTCACTCCTTTCACATACAGCACACACACACACACACTCACACTCATACTACACACTGGCATCTACGTATTAATTTTACACTTCTAAACTTTTAATATTGGTTTATGATTAACAAATCTCCAATATTAAATGAACATTTTGCATATTATATTTTATTGTTTTAAGAAAATGAAATTTTAACTGAGTCACTACTCGCTAAGTTTCAATTATTTCTATGTGAAATATAGAATAAGTTCTTGTAAATGTTTACTATAACATTTGAATATTAATATAAGTGTGTGACACATTTATAGAATGTCTCTCCTGCCTTACTCTTGTACCATATAACTAAACATTTAGCTATAATAGTATTGAGCTATTTGTCGGATTAGAACATAGCACATAGCTTTTTTTTTTTATAGGATAGGGTGACAAACGAGCACACAGTCCACCTGATGGTAAGTGGTTGCTGCGGCCCATAGACATCTACATCTATCTTCCATTACAAATCAAAATGCAGATGCGTTGTCACCCGTGAGGACTGAGATGGAATGCCTCATTTCCAGTAAAAAGGTCCAGTAAAAAGCACATAGCTAATTATTTTATTTCTTTCCACTTTTATTCATTTCTTGATTGCGGTAAATTGTTTTTATGTTTTTGTTTTTCTATTTGATATGTATTTAATGGGGAGGGCTTAGCAGCTGTAACACAGGTCTGTGACCTAGCACGGTTGCTAAAGATACCTTAATATACTATTGAGTTAGATTTACGTCTTATCAATGTAATTTTGTAAGTATATGTTTTTATGTAGAGTATATTTGGATTCAATAAATAAATAAAATATATATTCAATAAATAATAAATAGGGAAAAATTTCGGTCGGCAGACCACCCCACATGTCGGTCACCTCGTGAGCCTTTCACTAGGTTCTCGTCATATGGAATGGTAATGGCGACCAAAAATATCCTTGACTGTGCCCGGTCCACCAGCACAATATCAGGTTTATTCGCAAGAATAGTCCTGTCTATGATGATGGCCCGATCCCAGTAGAGCCTGGCGCGGTCATTTTCGAGCACGGCTTCCGGTAAGTACTTATAATAAGGCAGTTCCCGATCCACGAGACCGTATTTCAGAGCGAGCTCCTGGTATAGAATTCTGGCTACTAGGCTGTGTCTATGTAAGTACTTTGACATTCCTAAGTGACTCACCGGGACGGCGGCAAGCTTATTATTACTCTTACGAATGTTTGCGTGTGCAGTAAAATCACTTACAATGCATTACTGCGCATTTTGAATTTAAGAGATAAAAAGGATACAAAGTTTGAGATTTTTTTTAAATTGATTTGTCTTTAACGGCCTATATTAGTTATCTTGTACCTTCTCTGCAAATTTGACCGGTTATCACAAAATAACCCTGTATAATTTCCAAGGAAGCACAGATTATTGGAATAAGCCTAAACTATGGTAAGCTTTGTAAAATTTTGAGAGAAAGGTGGTACATGCTTTCATATTTCTTTCTCATATATATAATTAGTAGAACATGTGGAAGAAAAATTTCTTGTCACTTAAAACACATTATGAAGATGGCAGTGACAAACTAAATTATTTGATAAACAGTTTTCTACATTTCTTTAAGTTATGTATTTTAAGTGAATAAATAATTAGAAATTTGTATTGTATTTTATTATGTTCTTTTATATCGAGCTCTGGGACAGGTAACCTAAAAAAATACCCCAAAAAAAAGGACAAAATTTTTCTGCCTCACGAAAGAATTGCAGATAATCTGATTAATTATAAAGATGGAATTTGTGGAGATATATACCACATTTAATAGTTTCACTCAATAGTGCCTCTCAATGGATAGATCATAAGATGAACATGGACAAAACAAATATCATGTTTAATGTCCGTGTCACACCTATGTCGGTAGTTGTTGGGAGCACTAAGCTGGAAGTTGTTGACGAGTACGTTTACCTGGGACAAATAGTCTGACTAGGTAAGTCCAACTTCGACCGAGAGGTCAATTGACGGATTTAACTCGGCTGGGCAGCGTTCGGGAAATTACGACGCATCTTCTCGTCAGGTATACCTACCTCAAAACCTGAAAACAAAGTTGTACCACCAGTGCGTGTTGCCAGTGATGACCTACGGAACCGAGACGTGGTCCTTCACTGCTGGCCGTATGAGGACGCTCAAAGTCGCTCAGCGAGCTATGGAGAGGGCTATGTTCGGAGTTTCTCTGCGTGATAGACTCAGAAATGAGGATATCCGCAGTAAAACCAGAGTGACCGACATAGCCCAACGGATTAGTAAGCTGAAGTGGCAATAGGCCGGCCATATAGCTCGAAGAACCGAAAACCGTTGGGGAAAAAAGGTTCTCGAGTGGCAGACTCGTACCGGTAGGCGAAGTGTAGGACAACCCCTCACTAGATAGAGTCACTACCTTGTAAGACATGCACGTAGTCGATGGATGCAGGTGGCTCAGGACCGTGCTTTGTAGCATACCTTGGGGGGAGGCCTATGTTCGGCAGTGGACTTGTGAAGGGTTGTAATGATGATGATGATGATACCACATTTATATTTTGTATTAAGTTATCATTCGTCTCCGCTAGGGTTGATAATGTTTTGTGATGTTTACCAACTAAATTGGATAACAGAAAAACACGATTTAAAACAAATCTCGAAATATAAAAAAACAACAGTGCGAACGCTAACGTTGACAAATCTATAGATAAACAAGTAAAATGTCTATGTTGTAATCAATGCGAACGCAGCTAAAAACAAATCTTGATATCTGTTGAAAATTTTACACAGTTTTTGTGAGTGCGAACGTTACCATCAACAAAACATGTTGTGTGATTTATTTTATGCGATTTGTTTCAAAACATTACATGTTGGATGTTTCTCAGTGCAAACGTACTGTAAAAACACGGCAGCTAATACACTCTTTGAGCACTCGCCATAAACAACAACATGGCGGCACACGATTAGTTCCGATTTCGTCCGCGCGCAGAGTTATCTTGAGCTACACGATGATTGCGAATAGTTTGTATTAATCGTATCGGAAAAAATTAGATAATTGCGAAATCGTTAGAAATATTTGAAATCTCAAGTAAAAAAATTGTCAGTTTATAACTTTATTTATAAAAAATCAAAAAGTTTTTACGCCGCGAGAAAGTAGAAAAATACGTTTTTCTTGTAAGATATTGATCTGAGAATATTGAAACCACTGCAAATCGTTTGCAAATTAATTACCCATTCTGTAAATATTGCCTTTATTGCGTTATTCACTACAGATACTGAGTAAAAAATTAATTATTTTTCGTCAACTACTCTACACCAATTCGGGCGGTTCGTGTACCATATTGTATAAATCGTATCGGAAGAAAAATTTGATGATTGCGGAATAGTTAGAAATATTTGTATTATAAATTATTGATATTATTATTATAATTGTGTATTCCGCAATCATCAAATTTTTTTCCGATTCATCAAATTATTTTATAAATAAAGGTATAAACTGACAATTTTTTACTTGAGATTACAAATATTTTTAGTAATTCCGCAATTATCTAATTTTTTTTCATTCGAACATCGTGCAGCTGTTATCTTGCGCTCAATCATAGATAAATAAATATGTAGCAAGCTCGCTCAATTTAGATCTATAATATGGTTGTCACGAACTGCCATTTAAGGTAGGCAAAGGTCTTAATAGATCATATAGCCTATTATGATTCATATTTTGTTTACAAAACCCTACAAATTACTGAATGCGTCACATTGCCAAGTTCTTGAAAATATTTAAATACAACTGTTTAACGCTGTGGACAGTTAATCATGATAATATCTCAAGGCTCTTAAGCGGATAAAAAACCTGAAATTTATCATCTAAATCCACTTTAAGCTATTGCTTAAACTATAAAAAACGAGCAACAATCCACTGACGGACTTACACCTACCAAAACCCTTGACGTGACATTATACGTAGCGATAAATTCTAGGTCTGTGATTAAAACTTAAAACGGCATTAATGATATTGACAATCATATGTAATTGTCAGTATTGATAATGAATTTTCAGTACAAGTTCAAGTTCAAACGTGTATTTGCAAAAACACAGTTGAAAAATGTCACAATAAAAACTAGGGCCGATGCAGATGCGAAGGTAAAACCTTTTGCTAGCATCATAAACGAGGCGAAGTAAAAGTCTAAAGTCATAACTATCTTTATTTCAACAGAACATTCAATCCATGGTGTGACATTGCGCAGATGTAAATTAGCGAATTGATTAGATAGTAAAAGAAAAAAAAAATCAAATTCAATTTTTATTGTTTACAAATATTGTCTGCGTTTATCTACAAATATTGCTGAAAAAATATATAAGTTGGCTTACGGGTTACGGAGGAGATAGATTTCAAAGAATAGTTTTCTTGCGGCATGGGAGCTCCACTTCAATAAGTACAGTACTTGTGTTCAACCTGTTCGCAGACGTGCAATAATTGAAAGTTATATTATTCAAATTTAATGAAAATTTATGTCACCATATAAGTAGAAATTCGTGCAAAGATAATAATAGACCCATAAAAAGATTAAATGAAATCAAGCAATAAATCAATCGCCATTTAAAATATTCCTTCTAGCTATAAAAACATTTATTCAAGCCAAACATTAAATCTTTTTTTATAAATCAGCCACTTAGTATTGTTACGAGCTTGAGGTTCGTGACAATAAAAACTGCCGAATGAATTACCAAAATTTACACTTTTATTACCGAACACCAATTAAAACTTAAAACACTAATAATTAATCACACTGATTCACTTCATTTCGCTCCGAAGCTTCGCTTGTCTCGCCAAATTCAATACTGCCCCGATCGCGTCTTGCAGCATATTTAAATACACATTTTTCACTTCGAAACATCCAAAATATTCCCGTAGATACGGGCGCCGACCGACCAGACGCAGAAAGTTCTAGTGTGGGGCTTCTAGTAAGCTTAGTTCTTCCTGTTCGATACTAGATGGCGCTGTTGGTCGAAAGTCAAGTTTGACATTTTCTAGGAAGCCCTCCTCATTCTTTTCCCCGACACTAGATGGCGCTAGTGTCAGGTACCTGACGTCAGCTTAGGCGCGCAACAGTATTATGAGTGTTTTCGGGAGCAATTTATGTTTTACTATATTCATATTATAAACATTTATTTTATATATTACAATCTTGCGACAGGGAGATTCATGTATTAGGTTTGTTTATAGTTGTCTCAATGTGACTTCTCCACGTGTTTTGTAAAAGCTGGTGAATTTTACAAAAAGACAATGTTCCCTTATATACAACATGTAACATAATTAACGCACTTTGAGAAAGTAGTTTGTTCAGAATCGTTTACTGAATCGATTCCTATCATTTTTAATATAGATAATTTTTTATCCCAAAAATAATTAAAACTACGTAAATTACAGTCACACTAAATCTGTACAATCAAAACGAACTGAAATGGACCGTAACTTAAGGAAATAAGACTTTTAAGAGTGCAGTTTTACTTGTGTTATTACTAATCTGTCATTCAATAAAAATAAACAAAAATGAACTTTATTTCAAGCATGTTAAAGTCTTTGCCTTCGTGGATTTGTACTGTGACCACAACATTCTTCCGGAATTAATATAACTAATTTGTAAAATAATCAGGCGCATAAAAATGTTTAACTAAAAATTCAGTGTATGTATTATGATTATAACATAATATACTAATTGGGGTGTCTGAGGGTGTGCGTTAATTACGTTACATATTGTATATATATGCAAGGTAGGGGAAGCAATCTAAATTGTTTAAAACGAGATTTGCAACCGTCTAAGTACCAAACATTGCATAAGGCGTGAATGTATCTCGATTGATAATCATTGTTCTGATATTAATATAAAGCTCAAGCTATTTTGTCTGATTAGGCGCCTTGAGAACTTAAGATAACTTGAGGTTTATAACAAGATCGTTGCATTTTTTCCACCTTTTCCATTTATAGTTCTTATTGTGACGGCCCAATATTATTATTAATAATTAAATTCAATATAAAGGGGCGTCAAAAATAGTCTTAAAAGATATATATTAAGCAATTAAGTTAAATTAATAAACATAAAGTTAATATATTTCAGACATTATCCCAATAACATAGTAAATTAAAGGCAAAATTATTGTTTTTCGTAATAAATAAATTTATTTAAAAACTTGAAAAAAATATTTAAAATAAGATAAATAATAGAAATACAAGTCAAAAAAATATTATAAAATTAAGTTAAATAACGTTTATAAGATAATTAGAAAAATTGTTAAAAATTGTTTAAGTCATGGGAGGTGTTCGTGTATAAAAGAAAATTTTTCTAAGTTGTGGAAGGAGTTCACGTATAGATGAAATTTCCTAAGTTGGAAGAGTCATATTAAAGAAAATTTTCCTAAGTTATGGAAGGTGTTCACGTATAGATGTCTTGTATGGAGGAAGCTGTCGGAGGTACATACCTGCAGTTGTACATATATATGGGGTGGTCGGGAGCCCGACTGCCTGAAGTACTGTAGCACAATGACTAGTCCTATATTAGGGACTTATGATATTAAACTCAATGATACAAAAGCAATACTAAAGAAGGTCTCCATGATGAATTTGCATTACAATAGTAGGGTCGTGGGTTCGAACCCTATATATTAATGACTTATGAAAGTAAGGTCTATGATCCAAAAGCAATACTATAGAAGGTCTCTATGATTAATATGCATTACAATAGTAGGGTCGTGGGTTCGAATCCTATATATGAATGACTTATGAAAGTAAGGTCTATGATACAAAAGCAATACTATAGAAGGTCTCTATGATTAATATGCATTACAATAGTAGGGTCGTGGGTTCGAATCCTATATATACATGACTTATGAAAGTAAGGTCTATGATACAAAAGCAATATTATAGGAGGTCTCCTTGATGCATAAGCATTGTATGGGGTGGTCGGGTGACTGACTGCTCCTAGTACTGTAGCAAAATGACTAGTCCTTATTAGGGACTTGAAAAGGAATATTATGGTGGCGTGTGTGCTGCTTCACGAGCAATTGGTCCGAGGTAAACTTGGACTCGCTAACCGATGTGTCCTAGACATATCATCTTAGTGCCGGTGGTAAGCGGGTTTGTTGTAGCAATACGGCTTTCCCGTGGACATCGCACACCCATACCGTTTGTGGGCGATGTCGTTGCACATAGCGATGTGTCGTCTATCTTTCGGATTGGGATGATGAGTGTGTATGGTAGCACTTTTAAGTGTAACAGGCATACTCAACTTCATGTCTTAGTGCATTAGCGCTATGATACGTGGAGTTTTGTCCACTGGCGTCTTAGTAGTGTGCTACCATGATACGTTGGTGATATTTTTTATATAACAACAATAAAAACTTTGTTACCAAAATCGATAGGAGTCATGTGGGTGTGTTGTGAGGGGGCGCCACCCGTATGATAGTTGCATTGATGCTTACTGCTACTTGCGGTATTGCGTCTTGTGATGGATCTGCGGGTGTGCTGCGCCTGATTCGATGCATTCTTGTGGTTCTGGTTGATGGAGGTATACAATTAACATCTTAGTGCTGGTGGTAAGCGGGTTTGTTGTAGCAATACGGCTTTCCCGTGGACATCGCACACCCATACCGTATGTGGGCGACGTCGTTGCGCATAGCGATGTGTCGTCTATCTTTCGGATTGGGATGATGAGTGTGTTTGGTAGCACTTTTAAGTGTAACAGGCATACTCAACTTCATGTCTTAGTGCATTAGCGCTATGATACGTGGAGTTTTGTTCATTGGCGTCTTAGTAGCGTGCTACTATGATACGTTGGTGATATTTTTATATAACAACAATACCAACTTTGTTACCAAAGTCGATAAGAGTCATGTGGGTGTGTTGTGAGGGGGCGCCACCCGTATGATAGTTGCTTTGATGCTTACTGCTACTTGCGGTATTGCGTCTTGTGATGGATCTGCGGGTGTGCTGCGCCTGATTCGACGCTCTCTTGTGGTTCTGGTAGATGGAGGTATGCGGGTGGTGATGTCTGCTGGGATGTATGGGGGACCTTGGGATGGTGTAAGCCCGACGATAGTCGTATTGATGCTTGTTGCGTTCTGCAGCATTGCGTCTCTGCGATGGTTGTTTGGTGGGACGCTATTCTCAATGGCGCTCTCTGCGTCTTGGTTTGACTCACACCTAAGTAGCTTTGCCCAAGTCGGGTCCCTTCATTGCGGGGCTGCAGACTGTCTGCCCTCCACGATGTTTTATATAACAGCATAATATTATATCTCTGTAACTTTCCCACCTTTGAATGATTGAAGGCAACTTGTTGCTGGGTGAGACAAACATGATCGAAAATGCATTTACTCAACGTCAGTGACACAAACCCTTTCTGGTGGCGAATTATTACTCTTATCTTATAACTGCCTTTTGGCTATATCTGCCGTTGTATTGGTTGGTGGAGCATATGTGTCGACCTCATGCGGGTGGTAGCTGGCGGGAGGATCTGAGGAGACTCTCAAGGCTGCGGCCGAAAGTCGCACAACGTGGGACCCCATTCCCTTGAAGTGAGCGGTAGACTCATGACACGCTCTGCGGCTAGTAGCCGTGCTGGTCATGCAATTGGTGGTGATGCCATACACTTACATCACGTCCGCAGGAGCGGCGGTCTGGCAAGTGGTGGCGCTCACGGAGGGTTTACGGCCATTGTGCCTATTTGCCTAAACCGTGTGACGTACATTCACTCTGGCTGGATTCGTTCGTATTCTGTTTGGCGTTTACACGCATTGACATGCGCGACTTCGGTCGATGTTTGTGCTTACGCACTAGCAAGGGGCCAAGCCTCTTTTACTGGTTCGCCAGTTATTTTGCTGTGGACTACGGTCCAGTTCCCGAATTAGCTTTCCCTTCGGGGGGAGTGCATCAAAATGGTTGGCACTCACCGTGCACGGCGTGTGTGGGGCCGTGTACCTCCCCTACATTTTTTTAAAAATAAATGTAGGAGAGCGAAGCCCTTGTATCGGGTATTTTGTATAAATATATTTTGAGCCTTTTCCGAGCGGGAAGGGATAAATAATAATAAATTAATATTGTAAACCTAATACAAGTGGAATAGGGACGTTTTATGTCTTAACCTTTCTCGAGCCCTGTCTTCGTGAACGGGGTTCACTTAGCTTATAAGGCACTACCAACAGCTTTCAATTGCTCTAGCGAATATTCATTCTTCCAAAAGACACCTAAAAGAACTAAGTTACTAAACAAACACAACGTAAATAAGGGTCCTAACTAAGACGATCACGCCAAAATATTACAAACGGCCTATTATTAAACCTTTAGAAAGATCATTTAGAAAGATCAAAACATATCTTAATTATCTTGGTCACATATATATAATTTTATCGAAAGGGGGTAAATTAAGTATACCTAATATATTTATCATTATGAGAGGGGGGGAATCGTTAGATTATGAACAAAACATAAACACAAAACCTCATCACATTTGCACATAAAAATCTAATTCATACCAATATTTAAAAAAAAAACAGGAGCAGCAATCAGCCAGCCGACAGTGTCCCTCCATAGCTCTCACATTTAATTCAATTGACGTAACTTAGACTGAGACTAAGAGCAAGGATTAACCTTTCCCTTAGGACTGATTTCCTCAAATATCTCAATAAAACAAACCATTACCGTTACCATTATAACTTATCAAAAGCTTTAGCAATTGTTGTCACTTTTCGCCATAAGGTTTTCTTTTAAAGTAGGAAACATGTTTCTCCTTTCAAAAGGAGCCCTTGTAGCCAATGATATAATAAATAAATAAAAAGACGAACCTCTCCTAAAAAGCCAAAAACTTCGTAATGTGACGAATCAGCATATTGCAAAGAATTTTGTGAACGTAATACCCGTCACGTAGACAGAGAATAGGATTCTCTGTCTACGACCCGTCAGATAGGTCCCTATGGGCATAGATCCCTTTGCATAGAATTAAAAAACACTAATGTCACTTCTGTTATCTCTGTGCTGTCAATACTCAACTGAGTAGGTTTTTGGCGGGAACTTGGCCGACGACCCGACGATGGACCATAGAGTAGAGTAATATATACAGAAACGACGGACTGTCGCTCCTGTTTTGTCGCTTGAATAATGGTTTGAAGTGGATTTTAATTCGTGCAAGTGATGTGATTTTGCGAATTAATTGTCTGCGCGTATGAACTATTAGAGAAAACGACGAAACAAGTACTTTGATGTCGATATAAACCTCAAGTTATTTTGATCGCTTAGGCGCCTTAAGAACTTGAGTGGCTATCGTCATCAACTGTCCGCTTGGTTGAGCTGTCGTCAAAATCTCCCAAGGGCTTCGCAATGTGACGCATCAGCATATTGTGAAGAAAATAAAAAAAAGCGCGGGAACCTTGAAACTGGGCTGATAAATCTAATATGGATTGAAACTTATAAAGATTATAATATAAAGTAAACTTGGCTTTAGGCTTTGTGGTATTTGAAAATATGAAGAATTAAAGAAAATAAGAGTTGGCTTCCGCCTTTATGGATTTTGAAGTGATGGTAAGAAGAAAAATAAGACTTGGTTCCGGCCTTTGCACTTCAAAATTCTATATATCAAATTTAAAAAAAGACAAGGCTGTATGGCTTCGTTCCTTTGCCTGCTCTCTCGAGCGATTAATAAAAACAACAATAATCAACTGAGTATGTAGCAGTATGTAGCGTTTTACTATTACTATTCTAGTTTCCAACTTTGTGATTTTGTTTAAATTTAATAAGGTTTTTATAAATTTCTTTTCAATTTTCTGGTTTAAAAACTTTACTCTATTTTACTTTCAAATATAATATTACATAAATATTGAATGTTTCAGTTATGATGTCTGAATATTATGATCATTATCATCGTTGGGAACCACTTGCGGAATTTCATTTCAATATCGATGGAGAGGAGGATATTTATGAAGATGAAAATTATGTTTACTGTCTATGTAGTAGGGCATTCATCAGGTTGGTATAACACCCAGCGATTGGAATAAACATAATAAAGTATTAAAAAATCAATACATATTTAATAGACATCTTTGTAAATTTATTCTATTTAAATCGTTTAATACTTAGGGATGGCGTTAAGACCTATTATGTAGATAAAGAAGATGCAAGTGAGAGCGACATAGAAGTTTTACGTGATTCACAATCTCAGGGGCTAGAAGACCATTCCCATGTTCATTTCTCTCTTGATACTTCATATAAGGTTAAATGTGAGGTATGGTTATAATTCTTTTTAAATTAATGGTACTTATCTTTTTATATCATAGAGATTCTTAAATGAGAATGACAATGAAATCAAAAAAATATTATATGCTTCTAATATTAAATAAATTATTTTTAGATGCTCTATTTTAATTAATTACAAACAAATTTCTCAGTAGTAGTAGTAAATGTTCGATGTCCTGTATCTTCAACTAAAAAAAAATACATACAACCTTATTTTATAAATGGACAGTAAACTATTGTAAGGCTTAATTTAATTTTCAGAAGGATGAAGGTGCTAGTTGTTATTGCAGTGCATCACACACAGATAATTATTGCTCTACTGATGAGCATGACGCTCAGTTACATGGCATCACATCTAATGTTTTACAACCCAGCGATAGTGGTGCAGATCTTACTTATCAAGACTGTCAATCAGATTACATTAACCATGATAAAATAGAGAAAATGGATCAAGATTTTGAAACTCAAGTAAGTGAAATTACAGAGAATTATCTTTCAGAAGATACATGGGATAAATTCTGGGCCATCAATGGTGAGAGAATTATTTGGGCATCTTGGATTAAAAAGTATAGTGATTACATCAACCCATCATATTTGGATGACAATAATGATTTGATTTTGGATGAGAATAGCATACCAAAGCCACAATCTGCTGATTCTATTTATACAGAGCAGATTAAGTCTCAGCAAGTTGAAGAAAAAGGTGATATAATTAGAGAAAGAAAGTTCTCCTATGATTCTAAAGTCAACCCATATAAGAAAGGAAAGCCAGATGAGATAGAAAAAAATGACAAATCAAGTTACAACAAAGAGGAGGTGTGGTTGCCTTTAAGCAGAAGAAGGTCCTGTTCAGAACATGAAAGGATTGTAAGTCCTCGAACTTTTATAGGCACAGACTCAATGACTAATGTTACTAAAATGACTCTTTCAAGTCATGATGTTACATCAAGTCATGTCACATCTGAATCCACATCCACAGATAGTTATAGTGGTTCTTCATCCCCATCTGATGACCAATCAAATGATCAAACTCGTATTGCTAATTTAAATGTTGATGAAAATTATGATCCAGAATCTGAAGAGATGGATACTGAACAATACTGGCAATTTTTATGGAAGAAACATTTTGGGGAACAGTATGCTTTACACTATGCCAATTACATAGAGTGTCATGAAGCCCAATCTAAAAGGTATGATGAAACCACAACAAATATAGATGTTGCGACAGAAAAGAGAATGTTAGAAGTAGATTATGAAAACAGTGATGGCAATTCTCAAGAAATACCGTCTGTAATTGAAGTTCAAGAGCAAGTGGATAAAATTAAGTTAGAAAACAAAGTCAGCAAACCTAGGAAACGAAGTAAGAAAATAAGCAGTAGATATATTGGTTCAGTTGGTGTTTTATTACAGAATTTACTCAAAGAACAACAAAAAGAACCAGAAATAAATGAGGTTGTGGACAATGGTGATAATAATGATAACAAGGATGAGGAAGTGGTTACTGAAAATGTTGCAAACAAAAATACTGAAATATGTAATGCACAGCCACTTTTAAATAACAGTAACATTCATAATTATAGTTATGATGATGGGGATGATGATCCTCCTGATGAAAAACCAGTATCATTAAAAAGGAGGTAGGTAAATAAATTTATTAAAAATTAATAAATAGTTAACAAAATTATAATAAATTATGAGGTATTAAACAGTGTGCCTCTTTGGCCTTTGATCAGAAAGATGTATACTTACCCATGTATGTTCAATAGTAAACTTGTGATGGGCTGAAATGATGGAAGACTCTATATGAGAGCTCAGATTTAAGACCTGAGTACACTACATTGACACATACTGTGAACGAAAGTAGGCAGTCACTGTAATGTATCAACTACATATCATACACATATACAATGTATTCAGTGGCCATATCATATCCATTAAATATGTGAACAACTATGATGTTTATTCTATAGGTTGTAGCTCATTTTGTTCAGAAACACACTAAGACATGGAATATTAAAAGCAAGATGAAGCGTGAAGTTTCAAACAGGGGCAGTACTACCTAATTAATTGTCAGTTGCAGGCTTATATTATCACAAGCTGACCTGTTACTACTTAATAGATATATGTGTAAATATGCCGTATTATGCAATATTTTAATACAAAAAAGAGTATATATTATTATGGGTACCTATCCATGGTACATAAATGTTGTTAATTTTACTAACTTTATTTCCATACTTCAACTTTAATAACGATTAAACATTGGTAGGTTGTTCTTGTGTTAGGTTATATAATTGTTCAAGTAGCAGGTAATATATTTTTTGCTTGCTAATGAGTGAGTTTGGCAACACTAGCAAAGTGCACTTGGTTTTAGTACAAATTAAGCGCTTTGCCACTTCCTCCTTTTTAATATTCCGTGCATCAGGAGGTGTTAAGAATGCTGTTGTTGTAAAAAAATTTATATTCCTATACAATGGCTATTAGAAAATTATCTATAAGAGAACTTGTAATAATTGCTATTATTTTGGGCAACTGTGCTCATACGCAGTTGAAACGCGCTTGATCATCTGTGCAGAGCATTTTATTAACGTAGCATGACATGTAATTAGCGGTATAGTTACCAACCAAATATTCCCTTTGTAAATTTGCTGGTAGTTTGGTCATGGCATGTTACAATGTAAGTCTGTGACGGAACGGTTTAGTGGGCATCTAGTTGCATATTAATTTATATAAGGGATACACAGATAGTTACAGTTATGGTATGGAATGCTGTAGTAAAAGAGATCATTAGTACTCTTTATGATAATTGATAGAATCAGGCGTTACTTTGCAGAAATCCATTATAATAAAAATATAAATTACTTCACAACCTTCCGCTAGCTAAATATAATGATGTGTCTTACCTGGATGAAGAGCACATCCCGCCCTCCCTCAATTGCATGCACTAACTCCGTCACCACTAGTCCCAGCACCACTACTTCCAACACCACTATTCCACGTAAGACACACCATCGACGATAATACGATACGTGTTTTGCCTCTACACGAGGCATCCTCAGGTGATGTAGACTCTACGGCGACTGACCGCCGTAGAGTCTACATCACCAGAGGAGGTGTTGGGAGTAGTGGTGCTAGGACTAGTGGTGCTGGGACTAGTGGTGCTGGGACTAGTGGTGCTGGGACTAGTGGTGATGGAGTTAGTGCATGCAATTGAGGGAGGGCGGGAGGTGCTCTTCAATCCAGGTAAGACATATCATTGTATTTAGCTAGCAAAAGGTTGCGAAGTAATTTATATTTATATTAGTACTCTTTATGAATTATTAGTGATTGTTAGTTAATTTTAGTTTTTTAGGTTTTTTTTTTGTGTTTTGTTGTTGATGGCGGAGTAATGTAAAGTTTTCTGTTTCTGTGTATGATTTATTTAATTACAACATAAAGCTACTAAAAAGAATAGTAAATGTTATTCATTGTCATCTTATATTTGAAATGGTTGTAAGCCATCCTGATCTTTATCTAATATTTATCTATCAAATTAAAAATATTAAAAACTAGCGTTCCGCCCGGGCTTCGCACGGGTAATTCTGGACCTCGACAAAAGCGCCATCAAATTTAAATCTAAACCATCTAGGAACCCATTCAAACAAACGCAAAGAATTTCATCAAAATCGATCGAGCCTTTTTTTTAAAGTTTTAGCGTGACTTACGGACAGCAATTGATTTTTATATAATATAAAAAAACACTAAATAATGGTAATACATGAATTTCTAAGTACTTAAAATCTTCTTAAGTTAATATTTGTCTCCATAAGAATCATTCACTTATGCTTGTTACCATAGAATACTATAATACATACATAATAGAACGGGGCAGTGGGCGGAGCCCGTGTAGCCACTAAAATGTCACTAACACGTCAATTCACATGTATAAATGTCAACACGAGATGTGTGTTGATGTATCAATTGTTTCCAAATTATTTAGAAAATACCAAATTGCACACTATTTACATATAAATATGTATTAAAATTTAAACGACTTTTTTAATGATGATTTTGAACATTAATCAAAAGTCTAAAATGTGTAAATTTACTCAGTCCGTCAAAACAGCGAATCGGGTTTGTAGTAGTGATAATACGACGTAATTGCTTGTATGTGTGCTCCCGGCGATGCGGAATCTCATACAAAATAAGTTTGACAGCCATTCTATTGTGTATTATAGTATTCTATGCTTGTTACAGTATAATAAATTTTAATATATTTCAATACTTGTTAGATATGCGATTGACTTGACTTGACTTGGTAAAAAATTCAGTGCAATTTTATCTTTATACAAATTAAAACATTTTAGCCATGAAGTTGATGAAGAAGAAGTGTCCTCTGAAAAGATAAAAGCAACATTTGAAATAATGGGCTTTTGCTTACACTCAGATAATATGCCTAAAGGGCAACTAGTTTATAGGAAAAGATTGGGGAGACTCCGACCGCCGCGTTACAAGAAATTCGGAGCACCGAAAAAGACTTACTTTGATGATGACGGGAATCCTTGTGTGGATACGGTAAACACAGTAATACATTTTTTTATATTTTTTACTTCTAATATATTTACAAGTATGATAAAATATTTGTTTTAATAAATAAGAAATTCCTTGAGATATTGCGGCTTAATGAGTGTAGTATTATAAATTTTATTTTATTAAAAAAAATCTTATTTGACTATTGCAGTTTTTATATTTTATATCACATTAAAAACCATGATGTAAAGATGAAAATTTCATGTATTTTATATAAACTGAAGAAAGATTATTATTAAACAGCCTATGAATATTACCATTACATTTCTTCAGCCTTTAAAAGTTTACAGTTGGTCTCTTCCACCTCCATGCAGTGCTCACTGCTGACTGACAAACATGGCTTTGATGTCCACCAGATGGCCGAAAATAAATTCAAATGTGTGCATCCAGCATCACGCATGCAGTCTCTCTCTACCTCTACACTCACCAACCTGCCTGCTGTGCATGTATTTGTGGGTATTTCTATTAGTAGTATATTTAAGGAATGCATACATTGGGCTCATGCCCAGAAAGTCCCTTTTTGAAATATTTGTACTTTTTCTTCTGTTTTTATTACTTTTAATCATGTGACAACCTGTAATTTGTAGTTCAATAAGCATAATATCTAATGCAAAGATAGAAGCCAACAAATAATATACATTATTACTACTATAGGATATCCTTTAAAAATAAATACCCCCAATAATTACTAGAGCTATCTTGTTAATTTTATATAACAAGTAATTGTAAAACATTGTAGATTAAATGTTACCATAATGATATCAAATTATATTTGAAGAAAATTACATTAAAAACAGGGTCATGAATATCAAGAAGAAAGAGAAATGCAGACAGATGATGAATATCCAGAAGTTCAATCAGACAATGAGAAAATTATACAAGAACCAATCCAAAATGATGCTACTGTAGATGCACATGATAACAGTTTTGATGTGCAAGATAAAGTTGTAGATGATGAAAATTATGTAGAAAAAGATATAGTTGAGGAAGCTGCTACTGTTGCACTACCCCCAGATTTGGATAATTCACTTAGCGATACACAAGAAAACAATGAAAATGAAACAAACTGTGTTGATGAAGTAATAGAAAGTAAAGGTAATTTAAAATTGTCGAATTAGACATAATGCTTTATCTTTCCTTTGTGATTGTTTGTGTTAAGTATTTTGGTTTTACTTTATATTCATAACTAGTTGTTCCCCGCGACTTCGCCTGCGTGAAATTTATTACGCGATAATTTATTTTTGCGCAAAACCCTAATTCTTTTTCCTAAATAAAAGTAGCCAAGTTACTCCTTATAACATCAGCTATCTGCCAGTGAAAGTCCCGTCAAAATTGGTCCAGTCATTTCGGAGTTTAGCCAGAACAAACAGACAGACAAAATCTTTAATAATTGTGTTTTTTTTATAAGTGCCGTATATACTTACATATGCATCTAGTAAAAAGCTGTTATTTTGACATTACAAACAAATACTTAATTTTTTTTATTTGTATAAGTAGATTAAGTTTGTGGTTAAGGTAAAGAATTAAAAATAATTAGGAGCGTCTTGCACTGGCTTTGCAACAGTTCTGTTTCATCAGATGTTAGTTATTTTATGATAAATATGAAATTTATAGGCGGTATTTTAATGAAAAGCTTCCTGAAAAAAAATATTGAATGTTGATGAAAACCACTTTAAAATCAACTGAGTAGGTTCTTAGAGCCGCGCGGACTATACGGGACGGAAGTCGTTACACTCAGATATACGCCTCCCCTCTGTCAAAGTACTATAAAACAAGTCAGTCAACATAGCAGTAACTCAATCGACTGCCTTGTCAGTCTACTGGTTGTAAACGCTACTGATGATCACGTGGTCCTAGTTTGGAAAACGCGGTTCTGCCAATAATCAGTACTTGAGTTTTCTATCAAGAAATTTTTTTTGATGATTGACAACTATGACAATCAATCCTCACACTTGTTCTCTATGATTCTGTACTGCGCATATGGCTAGGTAGATTGGTCGGCTCGGATTCTTTGAGACTGACTTCCGTGACCGACAAGTTGTATCAGATGTAAATGTCCGTACCGACGAACGGGGTAACCTCAAAGGAGTGATACACATGGTGCTGTAATCGCCAATGTGCTTTCCAAGCATACTGATAGTGCAAACTTTGGTTGCAATGAGAAAGAATAATGCTTTATCTAAATTAGTAAATTGGTATAATGTTAATAATTTGCATTTTAATTGCACTAAAACTAAATGTATGAAATTCATAACCCCAAATGTCAAATATCTAAATACCAATATAAATTTAAGGAGAGGAGCTGACACTAGGTGTGGATCACACTAGACGCGAAGCTTCAACGGAAGCCCCATTATCAATACTAGCAAGCAGATTTAGTTCTGCAGCATATGCTGTAAAAAAGATTACAAATCTTACCAGTGTTGAAACAGCTAGGCAGCTAGACTATAGGATATTTTAAGCAGTTGACTATTACAAGCAGCTTTAGAAGAAAAAGACTTTTGTTTTGTATATTCCGAAAAATCCATAGTTTACGTTTGTTTTATACTATAGGCATTACAATCTTTCCTGTATCTTACAAATTGTCCTGCAGAAATTTAGATATTCCAAAATATATCAGTTATTTTAATTTTAGTTCCTCAGCAAGCCGATCAAACAAAACGTCGACGGAGACCAAAACGTTACTCGAAATTAGAGCTCTCACAGGGGAAGAAATTGATATTTCAGATATGCCTGTGGAACTACAAGGAGAGCCGAAAATGTTGAAATATTGGAAGAAGAGACACTCATTGTTTCATAGGTGAGATAATCTAAAAAATTATTTATATTGCATAATATTAATGTAAAAATGTTGTAAGCTTCACTGTATCTGGGCTTAAATACCAGCCAGAACTAACGTCATATTTGCGAAGGAATGCCATAAAAATTCCTGAGCCACCTCTATGTGGTGGATATTCCTTTTCTGCGTACATGCACTGTGTTTCGCTCATAAAGAGTATCAAGGATATAAAGAGCTAGTATAATCACAGGTTGTTAACAATTCATCCTAAGATGACATGATTTTTTTTAAATTGCCTAAATAGATGTTATCTAAGCTAAAAATCTCTTACTAAATTAATTTATATTCACCCTCATGCATATTTTTCTATGAACTGTTGTTTGGGTTTAGGTTCGATGAAGGTATAAAATTGGATCGCGAGAGTTGGTTCAGCGTAACTCCAGAGAATGTCGCTTGGCATATAGCGAGCAAATTTGCTTTTGATACGGTCATCGATGCCTTCTGCGGGGCTGGAGGCAACACCATACAATTTGCACGCACTTGCAAGAAAGGTGAATATTTAGAAGTACACATTAAAGTATAGTTTAATAGTACACATTATATATCATACACTCAGGAAAAAAAAAGCATAAGATGAAAATTGCTATACCATTAAAAATATAATTTGTAAAAAAACCAAGTCTCGCAACTCAGTTCTTCTACCGTAAAAGTTGTGAGATCCATGTAATACCAAGTCGGTTAATTTATTCAGTTCCTACTTAAGGGTCCTTCTGTTTTAAGTTATTACATAATTAGCTAACCTAACAACATTTTATAGTGACCATATCAATGTTAAAAGTCTTTTATGTTTTAAATATATAGATTGACTTGGCCATCGCATGAAACCACAATGTATCTCACAAGTAATACGTATTATATTAAATTAGATAGCTTAATGCGATTGGCAAGTCAATTTATATATTTAAAACATAAAAGACTATTAAAATTGATATGGTCACTATAAAATGTTGTTAGGTTAGCTAATTACGTAATAACTTAAAACAGAAGGACCCTTAAGTAGGAACTGAATAAATTAACTGACTTGGTATTACATGGATCTCACAACTTTTACGGTAGAAGAACTGAGTTGCGAGACTTGGTTTTTTTACAAGTTATGTTTTTAATGGTATCTCATTTCTTTTTGTATATAAGATAGTCCTAATTTTTTACCTTTCCGGTACCGTCTACTTCTTGAGTACCAACAACGTACCCTATGTACACCTGTAATACATATACAAGTACACAGATTCATTCACTGCAAATATAACTTTGTAATTCTATATATTTATATGGGATTACAAAGTTATTTATGCAGTTAGTGTATCTAAATAACTGGACAGTAATTAACAAATGTTTTAGTTTTTCCTTGATTTATACACTAAACACTAATTATATTCTAAATTTGAAGCTTCTATGTCTGCTAGAAGTGCCTTAGAGTTTTGATGATCGGTCAGTCAGTGAGTGACAAAATTAAGAAATTTTGACTGGTTACAATTCTTAAAATACTGGTTCAAATTGAATGAAATTTTAAATATACCATGTTTATACAATGATTACTCGGTCACTGAAAATTCAGGCTTCTAGTTTTATTGACCATGAAGTTATAAGGGGTCGAAAATGGCCTGAATTGCTTCGAGAAAAGATGGTACGGCCGTGCCGCTTTTTTGCTCAACTTGGCGGGGGCACTGCCGTGCCCCCATATTTTACAGGAGAGCAAAAAAACTCTTAAAATACCTATAACTTTTTTTTCTGTAGACAAAAAATTATGTTTTATACATCCTTAAACAGATAAAAAAAATACAACACAATGTGAATATGTTCCTTTATTATTTATACTTATCATTTTCTAAATATATGGAAATTAATATGTTGTGCTACTATTCCTAATTAACTCTGAATGCTCCATTATAAATATTAGCGTTTATGTACATCTTCTCCTACATTTAACTTACTGTAATGAAAGTAAATCCTTTAACAACTCTATTGAATTTATTAGCAGTATACTTTTGGTGAGCGTAAATATTTTTACTGCATTATTTCCTTTTAACATTTGTTGTTTTTACTCAATAACCTAAACTTACCGTTTTATTTCATCTATATATTATATAGGTGAACTTTAGTAAACAATAATACCACTATATTAAGTCTATGAAATGAATTTATTTTTTGTATATCTGGAGTTGGTACAAAATCAGTTAATAATATTGGTAAAGCAAAAAAAGGCTCGTTTATATTTTGTAGACAATTATATATTTTTGAGTAGTTATAAAAATATTTCAAAACAAATTATATTTGCATTTCAACAACCACAACCAAAGTATTTAAGGTACACTATTATTTTAATAACAAAACCACTTTAAAAGTATTACAATTTAAAAAAATACCACTTATAAAAACAAAAGTTTGCGCTTCTATAAATATTATTGTTGCTATTAAAGCTCTTATACCTATTATCTAATCAAATTATACAAAATAACTATAAAACTTGATGATAGTGCGCGACACCGAACTAAGTGGACGTGTTATCGGTTGTAATTACAAAAATAATATAAATATGCTTAAACGACTTTAATTCTTAAGTTAATAAGGTGCATATAATAAATCGGCATACACTCCCCTACGCTGTTGTGACATTACTCTGCTAAGTACGCTGCGAGTGAATACACGCGCCACAGATCAACATGATGCCAATACGCTCACCACCTACTAGAAGTGGCATAGGTACCGGACTTAGTGGTTCACAGCCCAATTTGTCGACGGGAGAGTCAACCACAGACGTTTCTACAGCGCCACAAGTTACATTTCGTAGTAAGCGAAAATACTCTGGTGATCAAGATATTAAAGAAGAATTACGCGAAATACGAAAGGGAATGGCAGAAATGATGCAAGTTCTTACCTCAATTAACGCGAATCAAACGGAAGCCATAACCAGGATATCGGAAGGTGTAAGTTCATTTAAAGAACATGTAAAAGATCTTAAGACCGAGATAGATAATCTCCGATTCGAAAATGAGAAAATAAAGCGTAATATAGAGAACTTGATCAGTAAATATAATGAAAAAGATAAACAAATAGAAACGTTAGACTCTGAAATAAAAAACCTTCAAAGTACAAAACTAATAGATCCACTTACCACAACAACCATTAGTAGCACAATAGAAGAAACTGTGATGGCAGAACTTTCTGATCGATTGGTTAGAAGCAAGAATATCATAATAACTGGATTAATGGAAACAAATATATCTGACTATAAAGATAGAAAAGAGGCTGAGAAGAGAGAAGTACTTGGTTTATTAAAAAAAGATCTCAAACGATTGTACAGAACCAAAAAGTATAACACGCCTGGGAAAGTATGCGCCAGACAAGCAACGCCTACTCAAAGTGTGTTTCTCAACACCAGAAGAAGCTATTTTTGTATTACGTTCTAAAAGTAATGAAAAACTGAATCCCATTAAAATTTTCCCAGATCAAACGCCTCAACAACAATCTTTCTACAAAAAACTTAAAGAAGAGTTGAAACATCGTAAGGACAATGGAGAGATGAACCTAACTATCAAATACAACAAAGGTATACCTAAAATAGTTAAAATTAAGCCAAAAAACTAACAAAATTCTATGATAATCAAATTCCAATCTCTAAAAATATTTCTTACCAACTAGCTTCTCAGTATGAGAATATCATAACGACAAAAGACTCCTTAAAATGCCTGTATGTCAATGCACGCAGTATAGTTAAAGCAGGCAAATTTGACGAACTAATATGTATTTTAAAATGTTTTAAATTTACGATTCACTTAATTTTGATAACGGAAACCTGGATAAAGTGTGAAGAGGAAGCTAAACAATTTCAGATATGTGGTTATACCCATTACTATAACTTTAGACCTAGTAGCATAGGTGGTGGAGTATCAATCTTCGCACACAATATCATGAAACATAATCTTATAGAAGAACAATGTCTTGATAACAATCATTATCTATGGATACATGTTGACAAGTATTCACTGGATGTGGGTGTCATCTATAGAAAACCCGACAACAGCAATATTAATAAATTCATAGAAACATATTCAACAAAATTGGAATCGCGCAGAAGGGCAGTGGTATTTGGTGACTACAATGTAGACCTATTATCTCAAGAACGTACAACTTCGATGTATATGGAAATGTTGGAACAGCGTGGCTACAAATTATTAAATAAAATTGACCCCGAATACTCTACCCGTGTAACTTCTTCTTCGAATACTATTATAGACCATGTCAGCACGAGTCTCAAAGAACAACAATTTCACCTTGCTATAATAGAATCAGCTATGTCTGATCACAAACAGATCTATTTTGAAATCAAGAAGTATAAGCAAGATGCGGTATCAAAATATGAATATAAATCAATAAACTACACCAAATTGTATAATACAATAACTGGAAACAGTAATAATTGTGAATATGTAAAACTGGAAGAAAAAATCTTATCTAGTATAAATAAAAGCAAAGACACTAAGATCAAATTCCTCAACCTACCAAGAAGAGATTGGATTAATAAAGATATCTTAAACGAAATAAACGCAAGAAACAAATTATGGCACAAATATAAAACTAATCCAGACAATGAAAGTACAAGAGATAACTTCGTGAAGAAAAGAAATGAAGTAAGCAATATAATACAAAAAACTAAAAGTCAATACTACTATAAGGCGTTTAAAGACTGTAAACACAAACCAGCAAAAATGTGGAAACTGATCAACGATCTATCAAATAACAAGATCAAAGAAACTACAGCTCCAAATAAACTGATCACGCATGTGGGGTCTGTCGTTAGTGAGGATAAAGCTATCTGTGAATGTTTTAATTATTTTTTCTCAAATATTGGTTCAGTCCTGGCAAATCAAATACCTAAAGTTAATCAAACTGTATTAGACGCAATATTTATCGAAACTGGAAGTAATGTTATATCCTATTGGCCACCCGTATCTCTACACGAAATCGACAAAATTATAGATGGTTTAAATCCTAACACTAGCACTGGATTAGAAGGGGTAAGTACGAAATCTATAAAATGTATCAAGAACATAATTGCTGATGAGCTTGTAAACTGCATCAATAACTGCTTTGAACAAGGCGTATTTCCAGACAGTTTAAAAGTAGCAAAAGTAACTCCGATATATAAAACAGGAACTAGATCAGATCCCGGAAATTACAGACCAATCTCAATATTACCAGTACTATCCAAAATTTTCGAGCGTGTGTTATATAATCGTCTTGCAAACCATTTAAATTCTAAAAAATATTATACGATAAACAATATGGCTTTAGACCGAAATCGAACACTCTTTCAGCTACAATAGATTTAGTCACAAAAATCAAAGTTGGCATAGACAATAAACAAATAGCACTCCGTATTTTTATAGACCTTAAAAAAGCATTTGATACAGTTAGTCATGAACTGTTACTGTGTAAATTGAAATATATGGGTATTTCCGGATCTGCATTGAAAATTTTTGCTTCATATTTATCCAATAGATATCAAGTAGTAAAGATTGGCTCTAATCAAAGTGAACCAAAATTAATAACTTTTGGATTACCGCAAGGTTCCATATTAGGACCGCTGCTTTTTCTGATTTACATCAATAGTATTAAGGATATAGGATTAAAAGGTAATATTACATTATATGCAGACGACACAAGTCTGTTTTACTATGGATATTCAATTAACGAATTAATCACCGATGCCCAATCAGATCTCAACACATTGAATATGTGGTTTCAATCTAACCGTCTAACTATAAATATTACTAAAACACACTACGTAATTTTTACATCAAAAAATAAAAAAATTTGTAACTATAATCCTCTCACAATAAATAGTGAACCTATTTCTAAAGTAGATAATGAAAAATACCTTGGTCTCCGGTTGGATAATCATATGACATTTAAATGTCATATAAATAATATTAAATCTAAATTGGTTTCTCTCACTGGCGCACTGTAAAATATAGTAAAATGTTTCCCACGTAGTGTGCGATACACTATTTATAATTCATTAGTCAAACCACATATTGAATACCTTATAGAAGTCTGGGGCACAGCAGCAAAAACCAATGTAGAAGCAATACAGGTAGCACAAAATAAACTGATTAAGGTACTATATAATTACGACTTTCTTACTAAAATAGCCCAAGTTTATAAGGACACTAAAATCATGAATATATCACTAACATATAAATATTATACTTGCATTTTAGTACGTAAAATACTAAATAAAAGCATTCACACAGAATTAAGTTTTACAAAAAATAAACCTATAACAAAACTAAGACCAAGACTTTACAGAGAATTAAAACTACGCACAGCACGTACTAACTACGGTAAAAATGTATTTTAAATGAAGGTGCCCTAATCTACAACAAACTACCAAAAGAGATAAGGGATGCCAAATCTATGACAACCTTTAAAAGATTACTAAAACATTATTTTCTAAACACATAATCAAGGTGGTTTACTTCTTCGTTAAATTGTGCTTAATTTGATTGGGTGGTTATAATATTGGTAGGTAAATTAAAATGCAAAATTTAAAATTAGCATAATATCAGCTTCGATCTAGTAAAATTATGATTAATAAGCCTTACTTTTATAGTAATATAAATATGTGTCTATATGTATGTATACTCGTATATGTGTGTATATATGTATATAAAAATATAATTATATATACTTATATGTATGTATGTACTAATAACTAATAAAAAAAGCAAATAAAACAAAACATTAAAAAGGGAATTCTTAACAAGTATACATATAAACACAGATATAGTTATTAAATTTCATTAGGTCATTTAATTATCCAACCAATCCAACCAAGTAATAATTGCGCTCAATCAAAAATACATAGTATTACTTCCAGTCTCTATTGTTCAACGTAAATTCGATTAAATGAAGCTAAAAGTCGGTATATGAATAATTTTGCATTCGAACCAAATAAAGTAACCGTCATGAATGTTTATCTTAATCTTTGGTAGCCTTCTTTTATTATTTTACTATGTACTCATAACTTTTAACATTATTTGTTTAGACTATAAAAATGGTGTATTTTTATTTTGTTATCAGTTTGTTTGTGTGTCGTGCCGTTTAATATAAAATTATGTTAGTGTTGTACATTTCTCATGTAAGTGAATTTTAATTCTTTTGAGAAAATAAATATCTTAAACCATAAACCATAAAAGTAACAATGATTTGTCCTTAGACAATTCGAGCACCTAACTATCCTAAAAATTCTACAGTTATCACAAAATAGTTGTAAACAGGCACATAATTTTGATTTATATTATTGCCTATTAAATTAATTAACAGACAACTATAATAATATTATACAACAAGTAATTTTGTTCTCCTTGATTATCAAGTCAGCCTTATGAAACCTTTTCTATTATTACAAGGATTGATATAATTATTATAGAGTTATTATAGAGTTATGAGAACTAAAAACTAATCTAATCTTCATCCGACGTATCAAAAATTTCTAAATTAGGTGTATCATTTTGCGTTACCAAATTTCTATAAAACCTTTAATATATATATATATATATATATA
Organism: Parnassius apollo; assembly: GCA_907164705.1. Lineage (NCBI taxonomy): Eukaryota > Metazoa > Arthropoda > Insecta > Lepidoptera > Papilionidae > Parnassius > Parnassius apollo. The sequence goes on from CAJQZP010000117.1 coordinate 2,307,067, forward strand.
TATATATATATATATATATATTATTATATATATATAAAAAGGGCTTTACATATATACATATATATATATATATATATATAATAATGCAATGGTATAGCATTGGTATCACATAGACTTATTAAATCCTTATATAAAGCATTCGACATTGGTAGACATTTGTCATAAGCAGGCATGAACTCATTTGAACTCTGAGGGCTAATATTTGTTTTACGTGTACGTGATGAGCTACGATTCGTAGTGTCTAAACCAAGTAATCATGATTTTCAAAATCGTACTTAAAAATAAATTGTTTGGTGTCTCAGGACATGCTTTAACTTCCTTTATTTTTGAGAAAAGGACTTTATTTCCGTTTGTATCGCGAATCCAGTTTTCAACGGATGTTACTTGAGATTTAAAATTGTAAAAATTAGCCTGTGACATTTCATTAACCATAAATTTATTTTGAATTTTCGCATTTATTATTATTTCATATAATTGATCGGGTGTATATAGTGTTTTATTTTCATTTTTTTTTCTATGCAGGCATGCATTGAATAACCTTCATTTTGTGTGTGTCCTGTCTGTAAAAATCGGTGAATAATTTCTAAGTGTAATGTACGCGAAACAAATAGATACATCGAAAAAACATATCTATTTCTATTCTGGCCAGAACAATTGTCGGAGTATAACGAAAGAGACTTTATGCCTCTACAAGCTTCCGCTTCAAAAAATTTATACAAGCAACTTGCAATTTCATTAGCACCTCTTTTTGCAATTTGTGCATGCTATAAGAAACAATAACCCTGTCGTGAAATTAAAATATATATAGTAAAATTATATGCTGGGTATTTTCTTTTATAATGGAAAATATCCACATTTGACTGAGGCAGACTTGGTACCTTCTCCAAATCAAATACAGTTTTTTAATTTTGGGTCTGCTGTATCTTTTTCTTTATTCTTTATTTCTCTAACAATATTCTTATTTTTAATATGTCTCGTACAGCTGCTGGAGCTGGAGTTTAGCCTCTTCCGTTGTATTTTCATATTCACTGCATATTTTACAATTATCTTTTTTGATCTGAAAAAAGAAAGGTTAAATTGCGTACGAACTATTTGACTATATTGGTATTCACTTGCAACTTTTATATTTTGAAAGTTTTTGTTTTCTGAAACCCAGATTTTATATAACCGGTGCATTTTTGAAATATTCAACTCCTGTGATAAATATTGTCGGGTTGTTTATTGCCGTAAATAGTGAGACTCAATACACGGGATTGTATTGGTTGTATAACACTTTGCACCGTGGCATTTGTTGTTCTATGAGGTCTGTTTGCGTGCGTACCCCGTAGGTGTGTTATTTGTTTACCATTATTATACTTATCAATGAGCGTGTAAACAGTTATTTCTTTAATACCAAGCGTGTTTAAGAACATTGTTTTACAAACTTTGATTTTTGTTAGGTGTCCTACATTATTTTTAGTTGGCAAATAATATATCAAAGTTCGATTTCTTTCCCGTTTTCTCTGAACTTTAATAACTTTAGGTTCCTTAATTTCTGTGCTATTCAAAATAAAATGCCACTGAGTCTCATAACAGCCTGTAGCCCAAAAATATTCAAATAAGTTCAGTCTATCTTCATGTTGAATAGTTTCAAAACACTTCAGCTTACAGGCGCAAGGATCTCTCATACATTTTTGTGGCTGTGCGCCTATATTTCGAAGTTTCTTTGTTTTTACTTTTGTCCACGTGTCCATGTTTCTTTGTCTTTTTCTAGGCTTGTGGTTACACTCAGTCACTAATAATGGCTGAGACAAAGTTGCTTCTATTTCCGGAGCTACGACTATATTATTTTCTGATGTGATGGGAGGCGTTGGAAGGTTAATTACATTAGCTGAAGCGACAGATGTAGAACTACATGGAAGAATTGGAGCAGTAATTGTTTCCTCGTGGTTGTTATTGGATATCGACTCTAGAACAATTTCATTTCGCAAAGGTGCAATACCGTCAATGTAAGGCTCTTCTAAATTATAATATTGGTTGATGTTTTCATCTTGGTTTAGCCTTTTACAGGAGGTGTTATCTATTTCTGGTCTAGTGGTTATGGTATTAGTGGTAGGTATTGACTTTTGAGGACTTGGTAAAAAATAAGTGTTGGTGAAGCTATGAAAATATTATAATCGTTCTGGTTTTTGGTTGTAAATGGGCTTGATAAAAAAGCATCTTCGTTTAAACTATAAGTTAGATTCTTCAACAACGATGACGTCATAGGATCGTTAAAATCTCGAACCGGACTGGAACTAGGGCTTGCATCTGAATGTGGTAAATATTCGGAGACTGCTGACGAAAATGGCTCTTCATTTGATGACACACTCAGTCTATAATTTATCGAGGTTCGTCTACAACTGCGACTCGTAGAAGGTTCATTGTAAAAGTTATCATGTGTCACTGAGTTGTTGGTAGTTAATTGATTTTGCTCATAACAATCTAAAAAAAATGTTACGAATATCACTAGCCTGCACCGCACCGACGTATCACCTCGCAAAAAGTAGCGACTTACTTAACATTTTTTTTTTCGAACGAAGCTCTCAAAAATTTTCGCAGTTAAAAGAAGTGACGTTCAACTATTTATGAATTTGTGGATAAACATCATAATCGGTGTAATTAAGTAGCGAAGAAAAAGAAAAAGCGGATAAAGGCCATTATCATATTTATTTTATTTGTCTATATAACTTATGGTACATATGAATATCATAAGTGTTATAACGTTTAAACAAACATAAACATTTTTGCGTATATTCACTTATTCCGTTATTTAACAATTAAAAAATCTGAACTGTCAAACGATGTAAATTATGTTTTCTAGCATAAAATCGCCAGAATTAATGATAAAAATATGAAAAAAAATTGAGCATATGTAACTTTAGTCGCACTTTTCAATCATATTAATAACTAAAATACAAAATAATACTACTTATGCTTTTCTTCCCCTGAAGGTACAATATATATATATATATATTTGACAAAGTTTTCCAAAAACAAGTTCATATGGCGTGTAATTTGTTTCTGAATGTACTGTGTTGTTAAAACTGAAACACCAAAATGGTAACCAATAGCTCCATGTATCCGTATGATTGTCACACTGGATCCTTTAAAATGCACCCAAAGTTTTGTGAGCATTTTCAAGAGCTCCAATCGACTGATGGTGATAGGCTGTAGAAGATAATTTTTCTATATTAAGTATTTTACAAACCTGTTCCATGGTTGCAGAAATAAATTCTGTTCCTCGATCTGTAGCTATTGTCGTCGGAATACCAAATCCTAATATGAACTGTCTAACCAATGCATCTGCAATGGACACTGTTTCTTTGTTTTGCAAAGGAATAGCTTGTACAAATTTTGTTAACTCGCACTGCATAGTCAATATATAACAATTACCATTTTCGTCTCTATCTAAGGGTCCCACTACATCTAAGTATATCTTTTCAAAAGCCGAGGAAGCTGTTGCGGTAATTTCCATCGGTTCTTTTATGTTACGAAAATATTTATGTTTCTGACATTTTGCACACTTTTTAACAAATTCCTGGACATCCTTGTCGATACTTGGCCAATAGTATCGACTTTTGATTGTATTTATCATTCTGCGCACTCCAGCATGACCGCTGGATGGCAGTAAATGAAATTCATTCATAATAAGTGTCTTTTCGTTGTCGTCATCTATTCTTTTTACGCCTCGTAATATGCATATTCGCGGTCCGGACCAATTACTAAGTGTTTTTATTTCATCACAAACACTTTTGATAAATTCTATATTATCATTATTTTTAATTATACACACTTCATTGATACGTATCTTTTCACAAAAATTGCTTATTTTCTGCACAAATTCGGCTCGCGAGAAATGCGCCTTGAAATCAAGATTAATGTATAGTGTCTTTTTACCCTCTATAAATGTAAAACATTCAAATTCTTTAGTTATCAAGCCATTATCTCTAATTTGTTTTAATTTGTTGCCTTCAATCAAACACATTTCTACTGAATCACACGGTTTTCTTAATATATCCACAACTCTTGGTTGATCAGGCCAATTGTTAATGGATTTATTAAGATCCTTCTTTTCATCGTCATTCTTACTCTTACTTAACTCATTCAGCTTTTTCTTTTGCTCTCTGGTCATTACAGCCATTACTTGTTCATTCATACTTTTAAGTTCATCAGACGTTATACAAACTCTCGATAAAGCATCTGCCACAACATTGTCTCTTCCTTTCACATAGACTATTTTAAACTTATATTCTTCTAAAGTTAATCGAAATTTAAGTAATCTACTTGACGGATCTTTCATACCAAAAAGATATATTAATGATTTGTGATCTGTCATTATGGTGAATTTGTTTCCATACAAGTATGGTCTGAAATACTTAACGGACCACACTATTGCCAAAAGTTCTTTATGAATAGTTAGATAGTTTCTTTCTGCTTTATTCAAGGGTCTACTGGCATATGCAACTGGTCTGAGATCTTTACTACATAATACAGAACCAATAGCAGTACCCGAGGCGTCTGTTTGTAAAATAAATTCATGATTTTCGGAAAAATCGGGATACTGTAAAATTGGTGATGATATTAAAGCATTTCTTAAAAATTCAAAAGCGTTTTTACATTCATCAGACCAAATAAATGGTTCATTTTTCCTACTTAACTTATTCAAAGGTAGTGCTATATCCGAAAAATTTCTTATAAATTTACGATAATAGTTGCAGAATGCTACAAACCGTTTTACTTCATCAGCATTTTTGGGAGTAGGATAATTTCGTAATACTTTTGTTTTTTCTGGATCTGGTAAAACACCTTTTTCTGTAACCAAATGTCCTAAATAAAGAATTTCTTTCTTTAAAAATTCACATTTCTGAGGATTTAGTTTTAAATTTACTTTTCTCAATCTCTCCATGACAGTTATTAAATTTTTGTTATGGGAAGACAGATTTCTTCCAAATACAATGAGATCGTCCTGATATACTAAACATTTATCGTAAGTTAAACCAGACATCGCTACAGACATCATACGACTAAAGGCATTAGGGCTGATCTTTAAACCCATTGGTAAACGCTTCATGCAATATTGACCAGTATTTGTAGTGAAAGCTGTTAATTTACGACTACTAGGCTCTAAACTTACCTGATAGTAACCTTGGTGAAGGTCAAGATGAGTAAAATAAATGGCTCCAGTAAGCGTATCTAAAATTTCATTAATATTTGGTAGAGGAAATTTGTCGTCACAAATAACCTCGTTCAATTTTCTGTAATCTACAACTAAATGCCATTTTTTCTCATTACCTTTGCTACTTTTCTTAGATACTAATAATATTGGACTGGACCATTCACTATTTGACTCTTCGATTATATCATTTTCTAACATATTCTCAACTTGCTTAGTTATTTCTGGTTTTAGTGTCTGTGGTAACCTATAAGGCTTGACGTAAACTGGAGTAGAGTTTTGTTTTGAAACAACAGATTGCTCATAAATATTAGTTGTCGTTAACTTATCTCCTTCTAAATGAAAAATGTCAGAATATTTTGCACAAATTGCTTCAATTGATTGTTTCTCTTCTCCGTCTAAATAATTTAAATTTAATTCAGATAGCAAAGTTTTAACCCTGGTAACGTCAATATTGGTCTTATTAAATTGACAAATATTATAATTATACAAACTTTTCAAATCTGGTGTGAAAGATGGCAAGTTTACTTCCTTGTCACTAACATTAAGTATTTTAACTGGAATTCTACTATTACTAACTGTAGTTATTGCGTTTGCTATAAAGACATCCTTCGTTAACTCTTTACTGCATACTACTACTTCTCCAGTTACATCCTCATTCACAATAATAAAATGAATTGATTCCGAGCGTGCTGGAATAATCATAGAATTTTTCATCCTATCATGTTCATCAACAAATGTAGATAATGTTGTTTATTACTGTTAAAAAGTGTTAAATTATTTCAACCTAAATCAATATTCGCACTAAATTTTTCTAAAAGTCTAAGCCTATGATTCCGTCTGCTTTTAGTGGTAGCGAATCAAAAACAAGAAAATTATGCTGAAACGTGGCATTTTCGTATTTTAACATTAAATTTACAGAACCTTGAGATCGTCGCTGACCGCCTATTCCATTTATTATAGTATTATCTCTATTAACAATGATATCTTTTGGCAGTACTTCATTTTTAATAATTGACAATGTTGCACCCGTATCAATAAGCCAATAGTATTTAATGTTTTTAATATAAAAAGTAACATATTTCGCATCACCTTGTAATGATAATATAAAATGCTTAGGATCGAAAAAACTGATTCGATGTACCTGCATTGTCGTCTTTATCGCATTGATGAGTGTCAGCTACTTTTTCTACTGGAAATGAGTTTTTACCTCGTCCACGGTTCCTAACATATCTAGAGCCTCTATTTCCTCGTTGATTATTATATGAAGGACGATAATTTGCTCTAGAATTTCCGCTAGAACCTTGTCCTTGATTGTAGTGGTTATTAAATTTATGCCCACGATGGTAATTGTTACCATATTGACTACGGTAAATTCCTCTTTGACCTTGAGAAAGATATTTCCTCATATCATCAATTAATTCTTGGATAGTTTTGTATGAGCTTGCAATTCGTAATTTTGCATTTTCATTCAACCGACTTTTCAAAGCAAAAGTAATAAATAATACTTTACCTGGGTTGTCCAGCATGTCAGCATACATCTCCACTGAGTCTATTAGGCGCTTAGTGGTGGCCTCTACACCGTACATTACTGGAATCAAACTACACGCCACCTTTATGTCAAAATCCATTTTGCCTAAATCTACTGTAACGGGAAAAGTACACAATTTTTCTATTTCCTCGTACTTTTGTTTTATTTTCTGATAAAGATCTATTGCCGATTTCAAATTAATATCTTTACTTTTTTTCAATAAGTAAATATATTTTACAACAGTTTTCATATGCGCTTTTTGCTTGATCTAACTTAGTTGAAATAACATTACCCTTACATCTAGTTTGTCCTTTTTTTACTAAATAATTACGTATTTCTACTAAACAGACATAATTTTGTTCCAAAATATCAATCATAATATTCTTAATCTAATAATAGAATTGCACAAATGTAACACATTCTACATAAATGCGAAGAAAAAGTCCGACGTTGCCTTTTGTTTCCGTTTGGTGTCTTATTACTGAATGTCCGCGCGCGGTTTTAGCACCTTTAGAATTATAGCGTTATGAAATATGATTCCGCATAACTGGCTCACTCACTGCTATTTATTATTTTTACGAAAAAATTAACAACCCACAACACTTATTTTCACTTTCACTATGCATTCACTTCTAATTACTGATTCTGGTTACCTTCTGTGCGCCCTCTGATGGATGATCTGATTCTCTGCATGGTACTTATCCCAATTTCCTGCTGGATCCATGTGCGGTGACAGCTCCTGTACATCCGCAGGCCCACATAAACTGCTACGAGTCCAATAATGGCCAGAACAATATAGGTCACAATGCTAAGCCGCTCCACGTGGCCTCCGATTTCTTTCAACGTGGCGTCATTGTTGCCTCCAGCCGCGTTTTGGCTGAGGAAAACCTGTTCTTTTTCCACAGTTGACCGACACATTATAATATATTATTAAGTAGTTATGTTAACTATACTAAAACTAACAATCCCCTTGGCAGAGTATCCTGGCAGGGTCACCATGTAATGTTGGGGTTCCTAATGGGTGTTATTCAAGGAAACGACTACATTAGTTACGTACTATTTAATGAATGCCTGGTAATAATCTAAAATAATGCATATAAGGTATAGTGCAAACTCAGCATACATACGGTTATAAAGTAGCGTACTTACTTACTAAACTAAAGGAGCATACATATTAGACTTACACTTCACATATAAATTATACTCCTTCGACCATTTTGACCTTAAATACTAATTTTATAATTGATACTTATAAAATTAGTTTAGCGATTAAAATCAATAATGAATACTTGATTAGGTTTTAAATATACTTTTTATAATTTAAAAAGTCAGAATCAGAAAAATATCTTTGTCTCGTTTTAGATTCTAAATTAACATGGCGAGCTCATTTAGATTACCTGCAGTCAAAAATAACATCATTGACAGGAGCTTTGCGCAGATCTACACGTTGTATACCTTAAAAAGTTCGAAATATTATTTATAACTCACTAGGAAAGTCATTACTAGAATATTTAATAGAGATATGGGGAAGTGCATCTAAAACTAATATAAAGGATCTTCAAATATCCCAGAACAAATTATTAAAAGTTTTATTCCAACTTGACTACCGCTTTCCTACTAAAGAGCTCTATAAAAAAACTGATACATTATCCATAAGTCAATTATACAAATACAAAACGAGCATACAAGTCAGAAAAATTCTCTTAGATTCCTTACACATCCAAATTAGTTTTAAAACGAAATCACATAAACACTGTACACGAAACAAACATAAACTGCATTTACCAAAAGCTAGGACTAAAACTTATGGTTCGAAAATTATTCAGTTTGAGGGAGCGCTATTGTACAATAGCCTATCGAATGAGGTATTTCATGAAAAATCGTTTTCAAATTTTAAAGATAAATTTTAAAAAAACACTGTCAAACATTAATTTAGACAGTGCTTTTTTAATCCTAATTTCGATATATTTATTCATATAAGACTGTATTTAAATGTATTATTTTTACCAATTATGTTATTTTTAAGTCTTAATAAGTGAATATTTGTTATTTTTTGAGATAATAAACTCTTTAAACCTAATATATATTACAATCAATTTTGTAGTATTTAAACAAAAAAAAAATAGAACTTACAATTTTTCTGCTTTCTGAAGTTTTTATCGTTGTCCCTTAATTTGTAATTTTTCTTCTTTTAGTTATAGCAATAGACATTGACCCGTCTAAGATAGAAATGGCAAAGCACAACGCTTCAGTGTACGGTGTCGAGGATCAAATTGAATTCATAGTTGGAGATTTCTTCGAGCTAGCGCCGGAACTTACAGCTGATATGGTATTTCTAAGTCCGCCTTGGGGTGGACCCAATTACACGGAGGTAAGTGGATGTGCATTAAATTTAAAACAGTTGCAAGATCTTTTTCATCTAAATACCAATAGTCTATAGGCTTAAGATAAGGATAAATATGGATATTTTACCTTTTACGTTATTATATTTAACTACTACAGTATTCTATAGGATGCATTTCGGTGAGTGTGCGCAGGAATTATATGCTTTAATTCCTCCCTCTCCTTACAACCATTGCACAACCAGGCGGTCGGCGGGTTTTCACCCTACTGTTGTTGATATTGCACGCATTAGAACCAAACGGTTTGCTTTGTCTTTTGTAATTGTTAGACATTGAGCAAATGACCATAAATAGTAAACATAAAGCGCATGTCTATCACGCGACAAAAGGAAGACTCATGTCTTGTTATCTATGTTCATCTATGCCATATATTCCATTTTTTTACTCCCATTACGTACTAACCTTGTTTCCATACAAATAAGTAAATTAAGTTCAAATAAATAATTAAGTGCCGTATTAAGCGTAATCATTATAAATATATTTCACATACACAATTGTAATACGTACAGCAAAGTACGTCTGTTTTTCCGTCCGTCCGAATACAATCTGGCCGTCTTCAAGGCAAAAGTGAATAGGCTCTTGTTACTCTAAGACAGTGCGATTCACCATCTAGGGCTACATGATTTATCATAAGGTGCAATTGTGGTCAAGCGCTGGCTTATAATAAGTTAAAAAAATATTATACCGCGAGCTCCCGGCGTAAATCCATCACGCCATATCGTCCTATGAGTGTCATAAAATTAACTTTTAATAAAAATTAAAAGCAGACATTAAATTAACTAAAAAGAATAAAATAATTTCACATTCTGAAGCCGGTGTAAAGACGATATTATTCTATTTTTTTTATATACATGACAAACAACCACATAGTCTACTAGTATGTTATTTATCTGGACCATAGACATCTACATATTATTATATCGTCGATTAAGAATCAAAATTCAGATGCGTTATCGCCCCTGAGAAATGTGTGCTCGCTTATCACTTTTATTCTATAAAAAAAGTAAAAAGTGTCCTCCGTCCTCTACCCTCACCATATGAAACACAGCCGTACTGTTGTACTGATTACCGCTGGTATTATGTGAGAGCGTGGTCCTACCACAGCCGAAACCACGTACCACATAATCTTTTTAGTTGTTTGAAGAGGGTTTACTTTTTATTAGAATATTTTTTACCCTTATGAATTGACTAAGGATTATAACAATCTCAATGTCGTCTTAGTGATTGCTAAATTTTTCTCCAAATTTATTTGGGATGAGACCCACCCCTAAACCATAAATAACAACAAGTAACTTTGGCTATTTTTATTTTGGTAAAAGTATTAGGGTTCCGCGCCAAAACTTTCTCCTACAAAAATTTCTACTGCGGATATCCTCATTTCTAAGTTTATCACGCAGAGAAATCCCGAGCACAGTCCTCTCCATAGCTCGCTGAGCGACTTTGAGCGTCCTCATACGGCCAGCAGTGAAGGACCACGTCTCAGTTCCATAGGTCATCACTGGCAACACGCACTGGTTGTATAGTCTCATTTTCAGGTTTAGAGGTATAGCTGACGAGAATGAGAAGAAGAGATGTGTCGTAATTTCCCGAACGCAGAACACGCGAACGGTCGAAGTTGTACTTACCTAGCCGGCCTATTTGTCCCATGTAAACGTACTCGTCAACAACTTCGAGCATAGTGCTCCCAACAACTACCGGCATAGGTGTGACATGGACATAAAACATGATCTTTGTTTTGTCCATGTTCATCTTAATACCTATCCGTTGGAGACACTATTGAGGTCATTGCATAGTGCTTAGGTCCTCCACCGATTCTGCCATAAGGACTATATCGTCGGCAAATCAAAGGTGAGTGATGTACTCGCCATTGACGTTGATACCGTATCCTTTCCAGTCCAGTAGCTTGAAAACGTCTTCCAATGCAGCGGTGAAAAGTTTCGGGGATAATACGTCACCCTGTGTTACACCTCTCTGCAGTTGGATAGGTTTCGAACTCTGGTTCTGTACTCGGATAGCCATCATAGCCCTACTGTACAAACACTTCACCACTTCGATATACCGTCAGTTCACTTGGTACCGCTGAAGGGACTGTAGCAACGCCCAAATTTCCACGGAATCAAAGGCTTTCTCATAGTCCACATACGCCAGGCAAAGTGGCAGATTGTACTCTTCGGACTTCTGTACAATTTGTCGGAGGGTATGTATTTGGTTTATGGTGCTAAAGCCTTTTCGGAAACCGGCTTGTTCGGGAGGCTGGAAGTCGTCGAGTCTGCAGAGTGCGAGACGGGGATTCGTAATGACTCTCGAGAACAGCACGTAGACGATGGCGTGTACAGCTGCTCGTAGAACTTCTCAATCTTACTCAAAATCTCAGGTGTCCCAGAAACGATGCTGATCACACTCGGTCTTTAGCTTCGACAGTTGGCTCTTTCAGACAGACAAATCCTTGGCAAAGACTGGAGCCTTGGTTCCGCTCGATCGCTTCTTCAATACGAGCTGTACTGAATTTGTGTAAATCCCGCCGCATGTATTTGGAGATCTGTCTGTTCAGTTGGCAGCATACCCAAATCTGCTGAAGAGAACAGCTTCATTTCCCGTCTAACAGCCATGAGAAGCAGACTGTGATCGGAGAGTTTTTGTGTTCTTCTGCGGCGGGTCTTGCAGAACTTAGCTGCGATCGCATGGACAGTTTCCACGAGCTTGTCATTTATATCGTCCACTGCGTTATGAAAGGTTTCGGGACTTTGGATTAAAGCACAAGGGGGACGGAGCGTTGACTTCATTAGACGAGACCTCTCCAACTTAACGTTTAGGTTCAGTGTGCCTCGAACTATTCGGTGATCGCTGCCAGTTTTCACCTTCGCGATTACTGAGACATCACTGACCAGTTGGCGTCTGGTCGTCATAATGAAATCAATCTCATTTTTTGTCCAACCGTCAGGGCTCGACCAGGTCCACTTGCTGTAAGGCCGCTTTTGGAAGAAAGAGTTCATCATAAATAGTCCCTCTTTCTCCATAGAGTCGGCCAGCTGCTGGCGCCTTGGGTTCCGTTGCCCTATTCCAAATTGCCCTAACTTCAGCTCACCGCTTTCTCTTGTGCCTAGTTTTGCGTTGAAGTCTCCCATCAACACCGTGTAGTGGGTTTTAGAGGAATGTATGGCTCTAGAGATATCCTTATACATTTCCTCAACCTCCTCATCGGGATGTGTCGATGTTGGTGTGGTGCGTAAACCTGTATGACCTTCAGCGAATACTGTTTGGTGATTCTGAATATCAGGTACGGGACCCTCGTCGACGCACTCCCAATCTTTACAAAGTTGTTGACTAGAGACTTGTGGACGATAAATCCGACACCTCTTGGGACAGATGGTCGCCCTCCCGGTGATAGAAAAAGTTGCCGGATTCGAGGATTACAGTGTCCACCCCCTCTATTCGGACCTCGGATAATCCTATTATATGCCAGCGCAACTTGTCTATCTCTGCTTCCAGCTCCAGTATCTTCTCGTCAGTCCTCAGGGTGCGTGCGTTATATGTTGCCAGGTCGAACCGTCGTAGGTGATTCTTAGCACCCCCTGCCCCGCCGTTACCATGGTCGCCACAGTAGCCAGGAATAGCGGGGCCGCCGGGGACTGGGGGCCGTTATTTTGTGTCGTTCCTCATGTTTGCCATAGTCGCCAGGCTTGGCTAGCGGGTTGGCAAATCCAGTTTTTTTATTGTTTAGTTGTTGTTATCAGGAAGATGCTGCTGCCCATCTCCTGCCTGCCTCCCTCTATCGCCTCTTACGACACCCACGGGAAGATATGGGGTAGTGGATATTCTCAGCCGCCACTACACAACAAATTATAGTAGTTAATTTATTATTACAGTAAGATAAAATTATAAGATATTTAGAAAAGAAAGGGTAGGAATAACATAAAAACAACTCAAAATCGTGTAACGTAATTTTTCTATTTTACGACAATGTAAATTTTAAAACTTCTAGGAATTGCAAAAGGAAAGTGTAAAATACTTATGCCCAGCTCCTATGAACCTCGCCGAAACCGAAGAAATTGTTAATAGCTCTTTTAAAATTATCATGTCGTAGGTACTCGGCGGTTAAGAAAAAAATTATAAGCAAACCTACTTATTTAAAATTTAATTAATAAAAACAATTTTTTTATGATTTGTTAATTCCTCCTTTTTTAAGTCTGCTAAAAAGTCGACTACAGGAAATACTTACTGATAAAAGGATTTGCCTGGCGTTTAAAATTCTTGTTAAAAAGGTTCTTTTCTCACTCAAAGGCTAAGTTGAGCCACTCAGCGAGGAAATGCAGCCTACTTTCTTGGAACGATTCTGCGGGGAGTAGGATTGTATGATAATTTTAGTTTATTTTTTTATTATAGTTTTTTTTTAATATTATATATATTTCAATGTTATCTATATAAATTAATAGTAAAATATTTCTTTAATTTTTAAATTATTAGTAATAATAATTTCATGCAACTAAAATATCAGATTGTTTACGATATTTAATATGTTTACATAGATAACTAATTATTAATTGAAAAAAAAAAACACAATGCTTCGTGATTAACTCATTATTTATGTGGATTTCAGAACTCTCAATATGATATAGAAACAATGCTGGAACCAAAACCTGCTTCCGAATTAATGAAAGTTGCGAGGTCTATAACATCCAATATCGCATTATATCTGCCTAGGAACACGAGATCCGATCAGGTAAATATAACTACATTTATAAAGTCCTGCTACCGAAGCAATTGTTAGATCATATTATTTCAATGGCTGCATTTGGCAGAAAAAAGCGCTAGCAAGCGCTTGTAAGCAAAATGGCGAAACTAAACAGTTTTCCGCCAGGACACGTTTGCTAACTTTAGTAGCGCTGACACAATCCGCCATTTTGCTTATTTAATTTGTTTGTTTTGAAGTAGAGTTTGTAAGTTGTTTTGTGCAATATTAGTTTCAAGTAATATAATGACATGAATAAACATATTATACATGTTATTAAAAATTCATGATTGGTAAGTTTTTAATGTGAATACTTTACAAACAAACATAGAGGAAAATAGCTACTTACGATTTGACAGCGCTTACCGCTTACGATCGCCATTTTGCTTACAAGCGCTTGCTAGCGCTTTTTTCTGCCATACGCAGCCAATATATATCCGCGACTGGTCATCGCTGCTGGTGATAACAGAGCTAGGTCTTTTCTCGCTCAAAGGCTAATTATAACTGGTTGCGCCAAAACACACATTTGCATTTGTGTTAATTAGTTGGTTAGATTGGCCGGTACAATCTCCCTTCACTTCCGTTCCCTTCCCGCACGGCCATACTCAATGTGGGGCTAGACATGGTGGCCTCGTTTTGTTCGCTCAATGGAAGGCGCACTGGCCAAAAGTGAAAGGCGGAAGCACGTCGCCGGCAGATCGGCAGTTATCGTCGTGCGACCGATTGCAGCGCTATCTTGGCCGTGACAGTACCCTGTGGCAGTCGAGCCACAGACCCAAACATTTCATACCTTTCGTGGTGACCGCTTGCACAGTGCATTTTTGTCGTGCACAAGTGCATTTATCGTCGCGCACCGCTCGCCCAGTTGCAACGTAGTTCCACCAGCCTCGAGGCCTTGAGGCCGCTCGCAGAACCACTCCCGGTAAGTGCCTCTGTTCCTTTAAATCTTGAGCTGTTTTTATTTGTTGTTCCTTTTCCTTAGCAGCTCATGTTTTCCGTCGTGCCGGCTAATGTAGTAAATTAAATTGTAGCAAGTATATTTGTCTAAAGATCGCCACATTTTTCTTTATTATATTTTTTTAATATTGTATGTAACTTAAATAAATAAGTAAAACTAGATTAAATTAGTTTTTAATAATTGTTAGTCTTGGAATGAATCCTCCATTCGACCACTATATGAACCACTCACTCACCTAGTCAAACATTTTAGGCTCAATTAATATAAACAAATTTTTACTTCTTTTCAGATTTTGTCACTGGCTCAAGAAGCAGGCGGTTCGGTGGAAGTTGAACAGAGTTACCTCGACAAGAGATTTGTGGCAATCACAGCTTATTTTTATTGATAATAACTACTTTAGTAAAAATCGATTACTATGAAATTTTATAATATGGACTATATAGAGAAGATGGGTTATATTTATGATGGTTTATTTTGTAGATTTCAATAAATTAAGTATTATAAGTTAAAATATTATAAAACTCCGGAAAACTTAGAAATCCTGGTGGAATATCCACACCTTACCAATAGCAAGACAAATGTAGATGTCACTTATTACCTTGGTTACTGTGCCTTAGGATTATACTATAAAATTTAAATTGCAATATATATATTTCACCCATTAACGAAACTAAACTTCAATATTTAAGACGATTCATTACAATCTGACAGCATCCAATATTTCGTAAAGTAATAATAAATGTTAAAATTTGTGCACAGAACAAATGAATCGCTGAAAAACCGACTCTAAACTGTCTATTCGATTTTCATATATTTGATACGGATATAACTTGAAGTGAATTATTTAAAAAAAAAAAAACTTTTGACATTCGTGTGACGTTCTTAAATGTTTATACAAGCCCAAAGGCAAAGTTTTCATTGATCTTTATGGTGCCTAAGGGGAGAACTTGAAAGTTAGTTGTGAAAATATATATAAAGAGTAGACGATTTTGAATTAAAACCACCTAAAGCTCAGCCCATCAATATAGCTCATGTGGATTTTAATAAAACGAAACCTTGTCAAGAAGAAGAGCATCTAGATGAAGGATTTACGCCGACAATATCACTAGTTAAAACGCAATCCCCGAAAAGAAAGGATTCTATTGAAAGTATTATTCGGTATCCGGCCTATTCGGCTACTTTTTTCCTACTAATAGTAAGCAAATATTCGGTGTTCGGCCGAATACCGAATATCTGGTTACTATTCGGCTGAATACCGAATACTTGAGTAAGATGTTTTATTGTAGTCAGATAATTGTTAAAATAAAAATATTGATTTATTTTATATTCATTTATTTTGTTATAATCATTAAAGTACATAGCTACAACTGTGACATGTAACTTCATAATCAACTTCCGTATTATAAGGATAACAAAAAAAAATCAGATAAATGTCTACGCATATAAATTATCATAATTAAAGTGGAAGGTTATGGCGCAGAAAAACTAATTTTTCTGCATATTCAGGCATTTACGTTACGAACGTTCTAGATAAATTATCTCTTTCTTTAAAATTATTTCATCGTCTAACATTTCTTTCTTACACATCTCATATATGCACGATTCCTATATTTAAAGAAACATTCCTTCTCCGTAACGATCCGTTTTATTACATGAAAAGGGCATGTAAAACTGTTTATATTACAAACTTCATTCAGCAACTTAGGATGACTTAAAATAAAAATAAAAACTAAAAGATACATAAAGAGTTGAAACTGGTATTTTGTTTTTAAAAAAGAGATTTTTATGTACTTCGTTTACTGCAAAACAGCTCACAAAAGAAAACTAAGCGGTTCTAAATATAGGATCCTGCCATTCACTTCATATCTGCGTTGGAATAAAAACTAACAATTGGTCGTTTGTAACGTAACTATACTTTAGAATATCATTGGTTCAAATCTATAAATTATATTCTTAGATATTAAACCCCAATTTCTCCATATAAATCAACGCGCCGTATCTATATACTTTGTAGACAATTGTTGCTAGGTGTTATAATTATACAATATTTATTTGAAAATAAAAAATATTTAGTTTACAGAATAAAAATCCTAATTATTGTACACAAAAGGCGTAGCAAGACAAACATAATTATGTTATTTAGGGACCAGATATAAAAGTTATAGAATTATAAATATTGTAATAATATTCGTGTTTTCAGAAATTGGGGTTTTCATCTTTAACCAACTCCAAAAAGGAGGTTTAACTAATATGGGACTATATTTTTTACATATGACACGCAATATATCCCTGTTACTAATAGTTATCGATTTTGCTTTTTTATCGAATTGAATACTTTCACAATGGTCTTTCAATTAATGTTTGTATTTTATTACTATGACTTCTTACAAAAATATATAATTAAGTATAAAAAAGTGAATAGCTCATCATCAATGATTTAAATGCTTTGGTTTAGATAATATGCTATTTGTTCATACTTTGTCTTAGTCATACTTTAAAAAAGAAGCGAATGAGACAGAAACTATTAAAATATGTGTCGATTTTGTATGATATATTTCGATGTATTAAGCAATAATTATTTTAATTTATGAATTTCACTATCCTGTATTAAAAAAGTCATATATTTTAAAATAGTGCTTTTGAAAAGTTGTAAACATGGGTTTAAGGGACAAGAAACAAAATTTAATTAACTGAGATATTGCCGTTTTAGCTATCACAATATGACGAGATCTTGCACAGGGTTATTTTGCAATAATCGGCCAAATTTGCAGAGAAGGTTCAGAGTAAGTAATATAGTCAAATGGTGACGAAAAATTAATTAAAAAAATCTCAAACATTCTGCCTTATTATTCAAAATGTGTATTAATGCATTATTTAAGCTGATTTTACTACGCACGCACACATTCGTAAGGTAGGCAAAAACAAACGTTTTTGCCCGTAAATGCAATTCAATTTGGGATAATTCCTAATAAAAGTAGAAGCCTTATTTACTCGTATTTTCAAAGACTGCAATAACGATATATTAATATTTATATATTTGAACTTAAGGGCCTATACTACCTCAGCTCAAATTCTAATTTCGTCTCCACTTTCCCGCGCCACTCGTTCGCACACTATGCTTGGCTCGAGGTCACGCGGGAACACGAGGTCAAAGCGATTTTGTTAGTTAGAGTAAAATAAACTATTATCGGACGAGCACTAAGTAGGTAATAAAGTTCAAAGTTCAGTCATAATTTGATATTAACTTCTCATTATATGAACATAAAATTATAAGTCGCAAATTTAATTTCATTGTACATACTAACGGCATATTTTTATAACCAAAAAAAAGTATAAAATAATATAACTATAAAACTGTAAAATGCAAAGCGTAAAATTACTACCAAGCTTGGGTTGTCAGGTCTTTAAACCAAAAAATCTTAAATTAAAATAGAATGAATCAGTGTTTTTTATTATTATTCGTTCAATATTTATTACAATATTAATTTCAATAATTACAATAGTATGTATTTAAGTACATGAAAAATGTAAAAAAAATGGTCAAATATAAAAAGCCTGACAAAATCCGGACAGGCCGGACACCGTCTAATTTGGCCAGACACGCAATCAAAAAGCCTGACTGTGTACGGTTTTATCCGGACGCCTCGCTACACCAAGCCAATGCCTACAGAACTTCAATGCAATGGTAATTCGTGATTGACTAGTTTTTTGTAGTAGTAGAATTTATCCAGTGGCTTAGAATCGGTTTGCAAAATTTCTTATATAGTTATGTATATGTAAGTACTTGCATAGACCTACTACCAACATAATTACATACGTAAACCGCTGTCACATCACATACACACACGGCGAAAACTATAAAACTCAAGCTTACTACTAACCCAACAAGGTCTCATCATAACTAACAAAATGAACCCAAACTCGGCACATCTAGTTCTACTAGTCTAGGGGTTCCAGTTGTAATCACCTAATTACACCTTCAGGTCACTCCATCCATTCCGGTGGTAAGGTCTCATCGTAACTAACAAAACGAACCCAACCTCGGCACACCTAGTTCTACTACTCTAGGATTTCCAGTTGTAATCACCGAATTACACCTTAAGGTCACACCATCAATTCCGGTGGTAAGGTCTCATCCTAACTAACAAAACGAACCCAAACTCGGCACACCTAGTTCTACTACTCTAGGAGTTCCAGTTGTAATCACCGAATTACACCTTCAGATCACTCCATCAAGTCCGGAGGTAGGTAAGGTCTTATTATAACTGCCAAAACCAGTCCAAAGTACACATCTAACATCTTACTACCAGTAGAGGGCTTCCAGTGCCAAGCAGTCTCTGGAGCAGATATTCGTATTTCGTATCTAAGTATACTCGTATTTCTGAGGTATAAGAAATGAAAAAGAAATTCAATCTTTCAAATTATCAATATAATTTCATTTGACTACGATTCCCGCAGCCAACCGTGCGTACACTTGTGTGTTGTGTGACCGTGTCAGTAAACTATTTATTAATCTGTGGTAGTAGTTCGATTCTATACCTATCTATTTTGTAAACGCGTCCTTAATATTTAAATTTTACGTCGTCCTGTTGCGTAATGTATGTTCTGAGTACAAGTGACACAGCCCCTCCGTTCAAAGGCCAAAGCCAGAGTGAACGGCGGTGTTGGGCGACAGGAAACAAACAATAGTTTAGGTAATTTTCTTTTACGTTGAAAATAATGATAATTAAAAAAAAGTAAATAACATAAGCCCTGCTTTATAGTTAGTTCAGTTAGTATGCAAAGTTTCATGATCTAATTTGAAGTGTTTTTTGAATACCAGCGGTTTATAGTTCGGTTTGGAGGTAACTTTGGATTTTTTTTCTATCGAGATAATTTTATGGAATCGTGTTTTCGTCTAACATAGTACTTAACATTAATCCTCAACTTTGCCATATATTTATTTCAAAAACAATGCTGCATTATTTTCGGCATAACAGAGGATCTTGCTAAGCCATTTGACGTACTATACGCCCTTAAGTTAAAATTATTATTCTATTATAAAATTATTATTTATATATTTGAACTTAAGTTAAAATTTGGCTACTCTGAAAAACTGCAATAACGGTATATCATTATTATATATTTGAACTTAAGTTAAAATTTGGCTAATCTTTAAAATCTGCAATAACGGTATATCATTATTTATATATTTGAACTTAAGTTAAAATTTGGCTACTCTATGAAAAACTGCAATAACGGTATATCATTATTTATATATTTGAACTTAAGTTAAAATTTGGCTACTTTTTGAAAAATAACAACTGTATTATTGATGAATGGGACGAACTAGGACAGTGTTGGTGAATCTTTTTGAGAAGTGAATCAGATTTTGTTCATAATTTTTTGTACGATCTCATAGATTACTGTCAGTGGCATTTCTTGGAAAGCGGAGAAACTACTTTTTTGGTTCTTACTTTTAAAGTTCTCTAAAAAGTTTGTTTCCTTTTTTTACAACGTTTGCTTTTGCAAATAAAGAACACAAAATACAGGTCAACGTCAAAAAATTATACAGGCTGTTAGTGTAAACACTGTTATCCTTGAAACCAGTGGTTTGGTTTCACTTATAGAACGTAAATTCAATGAAAAATAACATTTTTTTTTAGTAAAATCTCAATTTTTCCTGAATTCCTCAATTTTTGCCTGTCCTAAGCCAGGATGAAAGTATGAAGGAAAAGTTACATCACAGGTTATGTGTACCTATTGTATTTTTATTGGAATGTTGTGTACGTAGCTAGCGCGGGCGGTGATCTTTACAATGATTACGTCACTCGGCCGCATAGGGTATCCATGAATTTACGGACGGTGTCGGACAGAAACTTTTTAAATTTTATGAAAGAAAATAGCGTTTTTTTTAAATTCATTGAACTTACGTTCTATAAGTGATACTAAACCACTGATTTCAAGGATAACGGTGTTTACACTAACACCCTGTATAAGTTGGTGATACCATGCGGTAGCACTCGGTAACACCATGGCCAGTCAGCAGTCGCCGTTGCACCGAGTATTTGAATCATCATCATCAGCAGCCTATCAAAGCCCTCTGTTGAACATAGGTCTCCCCATATGTTGCTTCATATGGAGGATATTTGCCACAGTGTAGATGTAATAGATATAATAGAGCCATTATACCTCCGGGGCTAAGGACTCGATGTAAATTCCACGTTACACGAGTAACCCGGATTCGACCCTCGCCAGCATTAATGAAATCACGGCGGACATTTTGTTGCCCTAAAACCCTCTCAGGAATATACTATAAACCGGAGTTATACTATAAACGTCCCAGTGTTGGGACGTTTATAGGCTGTAACTCTACTTTAAAATTTTGTAAGGGTATTATACAATATGTAAAATAAATTTGATGTGTATTTAATGACAAATATTTTGGTGTTTATTTTCAAATAGTTTTTTAATACAATAGATAAACATTATATACTTCGCTTTTTAAAGTATTTATTTTCTATTTATATCCCTTTTATTATTTATATATTAAGCTTGGAATAGTCGGGTCATAGATTCGCCATCAATGAACTAGTATGTCATTACTGTTTAGTTATGAAGGAAAATAAAGAATAAATAAAAAGCATGTAGATGTACGATGTGACTATAAATGTTGTGATCTCTGTAAATATCTATTGATGAAAATATATCTAATTAAATCTAATGCATGCGATTTATTTCTAGACAAATGTTGCATTTTTGTTCTAAAACACATTTTCTTAAAAAGCTTAATTTGGTATTACATCCAGTATTGAACTGTTAATTGTACTTAGAATAGATCATTCTTATTATGGTAATATTAATCTTTAAGTAAAATATTTTTTCTAGAGTGAGGTTGACAAACGAGCACACAGTTAACTGATGGCAATCCACTTGCTTTTTTTATAGAATAGGGTAACAAACGAGCACACAGTCCACCTGATGGTAAGTGGATGCTGTGACCTATAGACAACTAGATTTATCTTCAATTTACAATCAAAATGCGAATGCGTTGTCACCCCTGAGGACTGAGATGGAATGCCTCGTTTCCAGTAAAAAGGTTCTCCAGTTCTCTAAACTCACCATACGAAACACAGCAGCATCAAGCTACTATTTCACGCTGGTATTCTGTGAGAGCGTGGTACTTCTCAGGTCGAGCCGACCCATTCGTGCTACAACTATACTACTAATATAACTGCAGCATGGCTGTACCACGTATAAACGGTTTTTAGGTGTTTATGGACCACGCCTTGCCTGGCTGTGGCCCATAAACACCTAAATCTATCTTCAAGTTAAGAAGGTGAATGATGATGCGTTGTCGTCTCTAAGAACTAAGTTGGAACGCCTAGTTTCCACTTAAAAAGGGTCTTTGGTTCTCTAAACTCACCATACAAAACACAGCAGCATTAAGCTACTACTTGACGCTGGTATTCTGTGAGAGCGTGGTTCTTCCCCGGTCGAGCCGACCCATTCATGCTACAACTACAATATTGTTGCAGCATGGCTCTACCATGTCTTGTGTTCGACCGAAGTCGAAAGCTAAGAAATTCAGTTCAAGATTGACTAAATTTTTAATTTAAATAATCTAAACTTTTAAATTAGTTTTATATTGAAAGAATAATATAAAAAGGTAATTTTAATCACCTCTAGAAGTTGATAAAAATTGCCTCGCCACGTTCATTCGTAAAGCTCTGTGTCTTATTTTAGGTGTAAAGTTTAAAAATTAGGTTGTCTTAAATTTTCACCGCAACAAATTTGAAATTAGCAACGCAGTGACGATAATAGATATACATAAATAAATGCTAATTCCTGAATTTAAGACCGCCACGAGGCCAGAAAAAAATCAGCCCTCAGAAGCACCAGATTTCCTGATCCTAGCGGTGGATCTGGTCCGCCGCTTACCAAGATTTCATTTGGCTGCGGAGGGTAGGGAGAAAGGCGTCTCGCGATACCGTTACACATTTCCCCTGCAGCCACGCCGCAACCACATCAACACTGCGATTCCGTCAGTCGCGGAGCATAGGACGACGTAATACAATTCACTGTCCCATAATATCCTCCTGTGGTGTTGTAAAAATGACTGGAAAACTGAAACAGATGTACATCTGCTTGATAACTCGGTAAAACTAAAAAAAACTGCAATGGCCAAGCTGAGGAAACTAGCGGTATATATATATATATATATATATATATATATATATATATATATATATATATATCATAGACTATCTTAGACCATCATACAAACAGCCCTAAACACCATAAACAACTTGTATAGGGATAATAGTTTATCAATTAATGCTGATAAAACTATTGTAATACCCTTTACCAAAAAGAGAAGGTAGGACAAATTACATTATTACATCGAAGCTAATGGTAAAGAGTACCATTCACCGCTGAAGTTAAGTATTTGAGCGTAACAATCGGAAAAAACAACCTGGAACTTACAACTTAGCAACGTATGCCATAAGGCAAAAATTGTTTTAGGTACGTGCAGTCGTATTGACGCAGTGGCATAGTTAGTGCATAATTTAGAATTCTAATAGCCCTAGTTTAACTATGAACATGCGACCCGTCCGGTCTGTCTTACCTGTGCCTGCCCAGCCCAATAATACACTTTCTGGGTATTTATATATTACTAGCTTACTTCATATACTACTTAGCTTGAGCTTTCAGCCGGCGTTAAAAGGTAATAAAGGTAACAGACAGTCTGACAGGCTAAGTTATTTCACAATTTGTATTATTAGTAAATAGGAAAAAAAAAAAAAACCACCCCCCCCCCCCCCCCCCCAAAAAAAGAAAATTTAAAAAAAATTTTTTTAATTATTTATTTTTTAAAATTTTAATTTTTTAAAAAAATATAGATACAGTTTTTTATATTAAATTATGTATTAATTTATTATTATCAAGTATTTAAGTTATAGCCTGTAGTAGTACGTAGTATTCTGTGCCTGAAGTATTTTTTTTATAGAAGAGAGGGCAAACGAGCATGCGACTCACCTGATGTTCGTAAATATTAAAAAAGAGTAAGCTCATTTATTGAAGAGCCTTAATTCGTATCAGTTCGAAAAAATCGCCGGTGGTAGACGACTGTACAAATAGTCGCGCAAGGAAGAAAACTATTAGTAAATCGCACAGTGGTTGACCGCCAACCATCCAGATGGTGTGGTTTTTTTATTTATTAATAAAAATACAAAATTTAGTTTTTAAATATACATATTCCCAAAAACTGCTTACACAGTTTGTCTGCAGGAACATTTGAGTCTCATTTACATAATAATATTAATGCTAAGCACTGAGACTTGCCAATAAATATTTCTTTAATTTATTTTTAAATATGTTTTTTACTGGTTCACGTCGAATGTCCTCAGGCAAACTATTGAAAAAGTACGGTAGTCGTTTCTTTAAAGTTCTATCCCCGAAGTAGTTATTTACTTTTGGTACAACAAATTTGCCTGCAGACATCGACCGTGTACCCTGACCATGCTTGACCAATGTTAGAGTACAGTCTCGACAGTTATAATTGTTTATGGCAAGTAAATATTTATGTTTTAAACTAACTGGAAGTATTTTGCAGATTTTAAATAGTTTTGTGTAATCGCTTCTACAAATAGCTTTAGTTTTTTTTTATTAACAAGTAACTTTAAAAATCTAATTTGTAATGCTTCAAGCTTATCAATGTAGGTTTTAAATGTAAGACCATAACTGTCAAGAGCGTATCCCAAAATCGAATCTACCAATGAAAAATATAAGCATTTTAATGTAGCAGAAGGAACTTTAAAACTTAAGTGATGAAATTTGCTTAGAAGTAATCTTAACTTATTACATACATAATCTACATGGCTAGACCACGAGAAGTTAGTATCAACTTTAACTCCGAGGTAGGTTACACAATCGACTTTTTCAATAGGCTCACATCGACAATTATTTAGACCATTATGGAGGCACTCAAAGTTATGAGTATACATTTGAGGAGACGAGTCAGTAGGACGTAGATAAGGCGACTGAATGATAAGATACTTGGTTTTATCTGAGTTTAAGACGATACCGTTATCATGGGACCATTTAACTACTGATTCTATGTCTTGCTGTAATGGTGACATGTCTCCATGAGATTAGTGCCAGCACGTAATGTACATAGGTCATCTGCGAACATGTATGCAGAGCTATGCTGAAGTACGTCACATAAGCTGTTAACATACAGTAAGTAGCAAATAGGCCCACATCCCGAGCCTTGTGGCACCCCGCACCTCACCTCAGTCGCCTCACTAAACGTGTCACCAACCTTTACACGGAAAATGCGTGATGCAAGATAGTCACGGAACCACTGGTTTAACGGTTGTCCCACGCCACATTCGTCCATAATTTTATCAATACTAGATAATATAGCAATTGGTCTATAGTTTGAAAAAAATTTACGATCACCCTTTTTATGGACTGGACGAATTATAGCTTCTTTTAATTTATTCGGATATCTATGGTGCTTTACCGACAAGTTAACTATATTAGCTATGACAGGACTTATTTTGTCAACAACTAACTTTAAGTCTGACATCCGTACGAGATCAGTTCCCGGCGATTTATTTTTATCTAATTGATTAATAACACGTTTGACTTCTCCACTACAGACCGGTTGCCATCTCATACATACGTCAGGTCTGTCCACGTAATTGTCCCTCACTAACCATTTTTCCGTACATGTGTGCCTTATGAGGTCGACTTCACTTAAAAAGTTATCAGCAAACTTATCACAAATTTCTTTTACACTACCTTGGTTTCTCATATTAGAAAGTATTAAGTCGTCTAGTGATTTTCTTTCATTACCCAGTAAACTATTTATCTTATCCCATAATTTCTTTATATTTTTATTACAGTCTAGTATACTTTGTTTATCATATTTCATTTTACATTTAAAAATAGCCTTACTACATTTATTCCTATATTTAGTATAATTTAATCTCTTTATCATATTTTTTGGTTCATTGCACCATACAACAAATAACCTATCTCTTTTTAAAATCATCCCTTTTAAATTTTCACTTATCCATCCTTTATTTCTAACACTTTTATTTACCCCAACCGTTTGCGATTTGTAACATTCATTATATATATTAGTAAAAATACTAGAAAAAGCTTCGTACAACTCAACTGGGCACTCAATATTCAACAAATGATCAAAATCTGTTAATAGTAATTTTCTCTAACTAAACGATTATTCAGAACGAATCTATTGACAGGTCGCATCGGCGTACGACTATTGGAGTGGGTGATATGACTCACGGAAGGAGCGCGTTTCCATTGTATCGCTGCCGATACATAGTAATGGTCATATATCTTACGTTGTATTACAGCTGATTCAACTAATGACAAGCAAAGGTGCCCTTATATAAATATGGTCCAAACACGATTCTACAATGTTACCCATGACTATTTCCCTTCGTGTTACATCGCATATGCACCTGGCAAAACCATATTCCGCCGTTATATTTTCATTCAATTTGACATTGTTATCCTGATATTTTAAAAGATCGATATTTATGTCAACACAGAATATTGCTTTTGAGTGCTTAGGTAATTTGCTAAATAAATTTCATAATTCAACACGAAAATCACGAATTCTGTCCTGGTTGCGGAAACGAGGCGGTCTATAAATAGAAATTAAATAAATATGCTCCCCATTAATATTAAGTGTAATGGAAACGCACTCCGCCGAGCGCATACACTACTTGCGAGCTCAGCCGTTTTGCTTACATGCGCAGTGAGCTTCGCCCGGGAATACACAAGTACATCTCCGCCGTTACGTCCTTGTCGGGTATAAATATTTACTTTGAATCCAGGGATTTTGTAGAAAGATAATACAGAATAAATAATGTTTGGTTCAGTTGTCACAATGATATCCAATTGGCTCAAATTACTACCGAGAGTAACTAGGAATTCATTAAAATGTTTTTTAAAGATCGTATATTCACATGTAATAAACGTAAGTCCTTGATATTGTGCACTTGTTGCACCCACGTATTTATGCTATCAAGACACGTATAACTTACAGATTCATCGCGTAATATGGATCGATATTGCTTATGTCCGTGAATTTATATGAAAAATAAACACTATAAGCACTGTAGATATATTATAGATATTTTCACTTTTTGTTAAGTAGATCACAAATGTCACTTTCAACTCGCTCGCATATTGCTTTTTCTCCTTCACATTTTTTGACGATGTTCGAGACCCATATGTATTTATAAATACCTTGAAATTGTTTCTTAGTACACCATAGCAGGGTTCGTGTTGTCTTGGTCAAGTCTTCATTTATGTAGATTTTATTCAAAGCCGAACCATTTGTAATCATATTACTCGTCGTGTCTGATAAGTTGCGACGCTGAGCAAGCCAGCTGTCCCTCGACCTGACGTAGTCTTAAAGCCAACTATAATTGGCGGTGGGTTTTTTGATTTCTTTTAGTGATCGAGTACGTCTAGCCCATTCTATATCCGAACTGCTCACATTGATAATATCTGGGGGCACGGCAGTGCCCCCGCCAAATCGAGCAAAAAAGCGGCACGGCCGTACCATCTTTTCTCGAAGCAATTTAGGTCATTTTCGACCCCCTATAACTTCGTGGTCAATAAAACTAGAAGCCTGAATTTTCAGTAACCAAGTAAGCATTGTATAGATATGGTATATTTCAAAATTAAAAAATCATTCAATTTGAACCAGTAGTTTAAGAATTGTAACCAGTTAAACTTTCTTAATTTTGTCACTCACTGACTGACCGATCATCAAAACTCTAAGGCACTTCTAGCAGACATAGAAGCTTCAAATTTAGAATTCAATTAGTGTTTAGAGTATAAATCAAGAAAAAACTAAACATTGTAATTTCTGTCCAGTTTTCTAGATACACTAACTGCATAAATAACTTTGTAATCCCTTTATATATAGATTACAAAGTTACATTTGCAGTGAATAACCATTACTTGTATATTATTACAACTCAAAAAAATCAAAAAAATAAACTATCTATATACAAAAAGAAATGAGATGCAATTAAAAACATAACTTGTAAAAAAAAAACCAAGTCTCGCAACTCGGTTCTTCTACCGTAAAAAGTTGTGAGATCCATGTAATACCAAGTCGGTTAATTTATTCAGTTCCTACTTAAGGGTCCTTCTGTTTTAAGTTATTACGTAATTACCTAACCTAACAACATTTTATAGTGACCATATCAATTTTAAAAGTCTTTTATATTTTAAATATATAGATTGACTTGGCAATCGCATTAAGCAATCTAATTTAATATAATACGTATTACTTGTGAGATACATTGTGGTTTCAGGCGATGGCCAAGTCAATCTATATATTTAAAACATAAAAGACTTTTAACATTGATATGGTCACTATAAAATGTTTTAGGTTAGCTAATTACGTAATAACTTAAAACAGAAGGACCCTTAAGTAGGAACTAAATAAATTAACCGACTTAATATTACATGGATCTCACAACTTTTTACGGTAGAAGAACTGAGTTGCGAGACTTGGTTTTTTTTACAAGTTATGTTTTTAATTGCATCGCCTATTTTTGAGACAATCTCTGTGACATTTTCACCGGGAAGCTGTTCAACGCCTACAATCTCGATATTGTGTTTACGAGATACCTGATACCTGCTCAAATTCGTGTAATTTTTGTTCGAGTAAATAGGTGAAATATTTGTTAAGGAATTCAACATCAACATTATGATGAGGAGAATTATTGGATGTTTTACCAACTCCAAGAGACTGAAGAAACTTCCAAACTTTGGCTGCGTCGCCGTTTTCGACGGATTTGTGAATATGGCGTCTTTGTGCATCCCTACACAATGTATTGCAGCGATTCCGTACTTTATTATAATATCGTAAGTTTTTCTCAGATTTATCAGCTTTTAACTTACTTTTAGCAAATCCTTTTTTTATAATAAGTTTTTTTAGACTATCAGTTAACCAAGGTGCAGGTAACTGTTTCATTTTTATTGGTTTTACTGGGGCATGGATGTCATAAAGTTGGATGAGAAAGGAGTTAAATAACTCGACTTTCAAGTCGACTGTTGAAGCATTTTCAACAGCTGACCAGTCCATGCGACTAGCATCTTCCAGAAGACGTTCTTTGTCCATTCCACCAAAATTACGTTGCAGAAGGATTCTCGATTTTGCTTTAGGAGGACGGACCTTGTATGTAAGAAACAAGAGATCATGATGAGAGAAGAGATCAGCGTCATGCTGGCCATGCTTCAGGACAAAATCTGGAGAGGATACAATAATTAAGTCAAGTAGTGATGGAGTACAGTCAGGCATTTTATGCGTAGCAGATAGTGGTAATATATGTAGATTACATGCCTCGGTTAATGATTTCAGCTTTTCACGCCGATGGTCACCCTTGAGTAGGCATGTGTTAAAGTCACCCATGATTATAGTGTGAGTATATAATGGGATTAAATTTTCTAATAAATATTCGAAAGAAGAGAAATAGTCAATATGAAGAGAAGGACTGTAACAAACGCCAAGAAGAATTTTCGTATTGGATGGGGTTACTTCAATGAAGAGATGCTCAGCCGCATTAGAAGGAGATGGTTGGGGGGACAAGCTTACTACCGCAAAAGGTAAATAAGAACGGAGATAGATTGCCACACCTCCACCACCCCTTCCAATACGGTCGTTGCGAATAAGATGGAATCCTGGTAATGAATAAGAAGTGGATGGCAAGCGTGGTTTCAACCAAGATTCAGAGACTAGAATGGCGTGAATGTTATGGGATTCAAAGGACGCAAGCATGTCGGGATAATGAGCCGGAATGCTTTGGGCGTTTATATGAATTACATTAAAGTTTTTCAGGGAATCTGAGAAATATGAATTAAGTGCTACATTTATCGTAATTGAGGATGTTGTACTGTGGAAGCTGAGTTCACTAGATGCATTATCATTTGACAACAAAGACAGGAAATCGTCAGAATCATTACCTACATCATAATTATCTAACAACATAGTAAAATGAAATAAAATATATAATATATAAGATATATAAATATAAAACTAAATAGTTAAATTAAATATATAAGTAAGTACCTAAACAAATCTCTATCCCGCCAGCAGTCTGAAAGAGATGAATCAAAAATAATAATAATAATATTAGATGTTTCAGAATAACTGAAATAAAAAAAGAGACAATTTTTAAACAAAACAAAATTACCAAAAACTGTAAACAAATAGCATTTTACAAATAAAAATATGTAATAAGCACAAAGAGAATTGTTATAGAAATGTTGCTTTGTAATAAGAAAAGAAGTCAAAAATTCCATAAGGTACGGCTGTATGACTATGAGACCTTTGACTACGCCGAAGAAAGAAATAAAAATGTGCAACTGTTATCCAATGTCATGTCAATTCACTTATTGTTTGTTTACAATGAAATGGTTTTTTTTATATATAAGTTACAAGTAACTACCTCACATCGTATATATAAAAGAAAAATGGTAATATATATTGTTACGCGCTAAAATCGGCGCACTAGCGCCATCTAGTCTCGAACCAAAGAACTAAACTTCTTGAAGTTTAAAACTCGAACTCTCGGTACCTTGCGCGTGTTTACTTGAACATCCTGGATATTTTGCTAATTTATATAAGTATGCGCTGCAAGATGCGATCGGGCAGAGTTGAACTCGGCAACACAAGCGAAGCTTCGGAGCGGAATTAAGTGAATTAGTGTGTTTAATTATTAGTGTTTTTAGTTTTAATTTGTGTAAAGTAAATTAAAGTGTTAATTTAGATAATTTTATCGGCAATTTTTATTGTCACGAACCGCAAGCTCGTAACAATTGGTGTCAGAAGTGGGATAAAATCATGCCGATTTTACCTAAGGAGAAAACTGCGTTCTCAACGGGAAAGGGTCTGTGGCAATTTAAAGTAATGCCGTTTGGGTTGTGCAATGCTCCAGCAACGTTTGAAAGGCTGATGGAACTTGTACTTACCGGGCTAATTGGCGATGTCTGTCTGGTCTACTTGGATGACATCATCATCGTGGGCCGTACGTTTGAGGAACACCTTCAAAACTTGGAACGCGTGCTCATGAAGATTAAGAGTGCCAACCTCAAGTTGAGTCCGAAGAAATGTTCACTATTCAAACGGCAAGTCAACTTTTTGGGGTATGTAGTGTCGGAAGAAGGTATCCGCACGGATCCAGAGAAAATCGCAGCTGTAAAGGATTGGCCGGTTCCGAAAGACAAGACGCAGGTTAGAGCATTTTTGGGTTTGTGCTCCTATTACCGACGATTTCTGAAGAACTTCGCAGATATAGCCAAACCTCTACATAAGCTAACCGAGGAGAAGCGACATTTCTGCTGGGATGAAAGTTGTAATATCGCATTCCAGGAGCTCAAGGACCGTCTGTGCAAAACACCTATTTTGGGATACCCTGATGCAAGCAAAGAATTTATAGTTGACACAGACGCAAGTGATATAGGACTTGGCGGTGTGTTGTCTCAACGTAATGGTGACCAAGAGGTCGTGATAGCGTACTTCAGCAAGTCGTTGTCAAAACCGGAAAGGAACTACTGTGTCACAAGACGCGAATTGCTAGCTGTGGTAAAGTCGTTGCAACATTTTAGCAAATATCTTCTGGGACGAAAATTTCACTTACATGGTCAGTTCCATGCTGCACTAAAATGGCTATTGCAGTTTAAAAACCCGGAAGGACAAGTTGCGAGGTGGATTGAACTACTGCAGGAATACGACTTTGAGATCGAACATCGCAGCGGGAAATCTCATGGCAACGCAGATGCATTGTCAAGAAGACCTTGTCCTGAAGATTGCAAACATTGTACTAGGCAAGAGAGTAAGGAAGTGGTATCCGTGAGGATGCTCAGGGCAGACCACCTCAGCAACGAGTGGAAGGACAGCTTACTACATGCACAGCAGGAAGATCCGGACATCAAGCCGATTCTGGAATGGATAAAGGCCAGTGCTCCCAAGCCCAAGTGGAGTGACGTCTCAGCGATGAGTTCGACCACTAAAAGCTATTGGGCCCAGTGGGACAGCTTGCTGCTTCAGGATGGAGTTCTGTGTCGTAAATGGGAAAACGTTCGGGGGAGACAGCTGTCATTTGCAAATGGTTGTCCCTAAAGCTAAAGTACCGGATGTTCTACAGCTGTACCATAATGATTGTTCAGGAGGCCATCTGGGAGTTAAACGAACTCTACTGAAGATCCGAGAACGGATTTACTGGGTCCACTGTCGAAACGATGTCGAAGACTGGTGTCGCAAATGTACAAGTTGTGCGGCCGTAAAGGGACCTCAGACTCGTAGTAGAGGTGCATTGAAGTTGTACAATGTTGGTGCACCATGGGAGAGAATAGCCATTGACGTGGCGGGGCCGTTTCCGGAGAGTGAAAGCGGTAACAGGTATTTCATGGTTGTGATGGATTACTTCACTAAGTGGCCAGAAGTCTTCGCCATTCCAAATCAAGAAGCTTCAACAGTTGCTGATAAGCTAGTTCATGAAGTCTTCTGTCGTTTTGGTGTATCTTTAGAGATTCACAGCGATCAAGGAAGGAATTTTGAGTCTCAAATATTCCAGGAAACTTGCCGAGTTATGGGTACTCATAAAACAAGAACGACTTCTTATCACCCGCAATCTGATGGAATGGTAGAACGATTTAATCAGACATTGGAGAGGTACCTAGCAAAAGTTGTAAACAATCGGCAAGGAGATTGGGACAAGCACATACAACCGTTTTTGTTGTCATATCGAAGCGCTGTTCACGAAAGTACAGCAGTGACACCAGCTTTCGCAAACTTTGGAAGAGAATTACGGCTGCCTGCAGACCTGATCACCGGGATACCTGATGCTCCACGCAGTATAACCGATTATGCAAATGACTTGCGGAACAAAATGAATGACGTTTATGAGCACGTCAGACAATCGGGCCAGCAAATGTCTGAAAAGATGAAAACCCGGTATGACCACAAAATGAACAATAAAGGGTTCGACGAAGGTTCACTTGTGTGGTTGCACAATCCAGTCCGCAGCAAAGGGAAATCTCCTAAGCTTCAAGCTAAATGGGACGGCCCGTACCGGATTGTGACCAGGATCAACGATGTAACGTACCGGATACAGAAAGGCGCAAGAGGGACTCCTAAGATCGTCCATGTGGATCGTCTAGCGCGTTATTATGGGACCGATAATGCTCGGGACGAGCATGTCTTAGGAGGGGGCAGTGTTACGCGCTAAAATCGGCGCACTAGCGCCATCTAGTCTCGAACCAAAGAACTAAACTTCTTGAAGTTTAAAACTCGAACTCTCGGTACCTTGCGCGTGTTTACTTGAACATCCTGGATATTTTGCTAATTTATATAAGTAGGCGCTGCAAGATGCGATCGGGCAGAGTTGAACTCGGCGACACAAGCGAAGCTTCGGAGCGGAATTAAGTGAATTAGTGTGTTTAATTATTAATGTTTTTAGTTTTAATTTGTGTAAAGTAAATTAAAGTGTTAATTTAGGTAATTTTATCGGCAATTTTTATTGTCACGAACCGCAAGCTCGTAACAATATTAATAAAAATAAATTAAAAAAATTTTACAATAAAAGAATGTAAACAAACCAGAAATACGGTAGTCGCACAAGATACAACAGATTTAATCAGCTCCAAAAAAGGATTCATTTTTTACCAATTCTCTTGGTTCTTACTTGAGCAGACCTGGAGTCTTTCACCACACTTGGAAACGAGGTTGCAGCAGATGTGGCTTGAGTCACCGATTCAGAGGTCGAAATAACATCAAGATCAACCCTAGAATGGATACGATGGCGTACTTGATCAGGTCCTAGTACGAAGATGATGCCATCCCTCGTCCAGCACCTTGAAACTCCGAAACGTTGGCTCGCCGCTTGGAATGTAGTATGGCGACGCTTTGTAAGAAATTCGGACAATGTAATCCCAGTGCCTTTCAAATTTTTCTTTGCAAGCCATATCTTCTCTTTTGTCCCATAGTCTCTAAATTCTACAAGCACAGCCCGGGGTTTATCAGTGCCAGGTTGACCAAGACGATGTGACCGGCCTATCGAATCAGTGGTAATACCAGGGACTTTCAAGTGGTCGGATAGAACCTTGACAACACTAGAGGATGTGTTCTCTTTCTTGTCTTCGGCTATGCCATGAACAAGCAGGATTTTCTTCCAGATCTCATCTCCATGTTATCATTTTGTTGAGCTAATAGTTCAACTTGCAGTTGCAAATTTTCTAAAGCAGTTAAAACAAAGCACCGGAATGAATGAAATTGGTGATTAATATTTGAAGTGGGGCTTGTTGCTGGAATTGAACTCTTAAGATCTTTTTGGATCTCGGCCATCCTTAAGTTGAAATGTTCAGTGAGGTCCGCAACAGATTTCTTAATTGACTCCATTTGTTTTTAGCGTTATAACAATGTGGTAGTGAAGTGAATGTGCTAAAGAGTTCAAGTTATTCTAAATATATTTGAGACTTAACTGGCAGGAGTTTATATATCACAGGAACATTAAATTTATATTCAATACGGCATATATATGGCAGATACTTTTAGCTGTATGTCCTTGAGAATTTTAGTGTAGTCCTGTGAATATTCTTGCTGTTCTTCTTCTTCAGATCCATCGTCTTCACAGTTATTACAATAGATCCGATTCCTTCCATTTTTTATATCCGCCAAAAGACCCTTAACACAACCTCTATGAAAAGTTCCTTGACACGGTCCTTGGCAAATGAAGTGTGATCCTTTTTTCGCTAAAATCTTCTTACATTTTTGACACTCCATTTTGACGCGTATTTAACAATTACCAATATGTAGGTATATCAATAGATTGCGCGAGCGCGCCGCGTAAGGAATTTCCTGTGCGTGTACACTCGGGTCAGCGCCGAGAACGAGACTGTTGGTACCGTGCGTTTTGTCGCGATGTGCGTTTGTGGAATTCGACGGTTGCGATCAATCTGAACAATTTCTCAGAGTATTCTCCGTGATAAATCGATAGAAAATGCAATGAATCAAGCCGATTAGAAAGAACTCGGTCGTCGACGATTCGAGCCGCTCTGCGCTGGATGTGATCAAGAGAAAAAAGCTGGAACTGGGGTGCCCCGGCCTAGGGATAAGAGCAATATTCCATATGCCTATTCCATATGCCCATATCCTGCGCCTTGTGAAGTTCCAAGCGGTGTGCCGGAATTAATTACTGTTACATTCTGCTGCGCACTCCAACGTTTTTAGAGGCCAACTTAACCTTTCCTTCCAAGTGATTGCGGAACTGTACTTCATCCCATATGTCGATGCCGAGAAGGCTGCGATGCTAGCTGCGGCATTAAGGATAGTGCCCTGAAATTGACGATATACGACAAAAGGAGTATTTTTAACAGTAAATACGCAAACCTATCTTCTGGGGGTTAAGCTGGGCTAGATTAGGTCGTCCGCAATTTGAAACTTTGTTTAATAAAGACTCGACATCAGATACAAATATTCTGGTACTCGACAGCGTGTTCCCGAGAAATATAAGCACGGCCGGTGTACAAAGAATCACAAGCGTTGTCATTCGCATAGTATTGAATGTTACTGGTTAGTATGTTGCAGAAGAAAGATTATATATGATAGCACGCAGGCTTGTGAAACACCAGCATTAATGGGCTTGTAGTCGGAGCATGCACCATCTACTATAACCTTGATATTTCGATCCGCAAGAAAACTCGTCGTCTAATTCAATAATTTCTCGAAAATCCAAACCCAATCGAAGGCCTTCGCTATATCCAAAGTAACGGCCAAGGCCTCCCATTCCCCCCAAGGACTCTATTGCCTCCGCCTATCAACTAGTCGAGTAAATTAGAAGATCACCACTTGTGCGACCCCAACGATACGTAACCGTAAACAGTATTGGCCGGTCACTAATCAGCTGATAGTCCTCAAGAGCGCGCGTCTTGACTTGTTTGGCATGCCGCGGATTGCCAGAGTATCCTTCAGCATAACGAAGGAAATGGTAGAGAAGGAAATGGTGGAGGAATCAGACCCTGAGCATAGTGAGGCCGATTATTACCTACGCCTCCATTGTTTGGTGTAAGGCTAACCCAAAAACAACTGCGGACAAGTTAAAAATTTACAAAGGAAATTTACAAAGTGCGTCTTATTTCTCATCTAAATACTAAAAAAGTATTGAACTTTGTACAATATGGGTATCACAAAGTAGTTGGAATCGAAGATGCGATTGATGCTCTGGTTGGCGATGTCATTAGTAATCTAAATGATAAGAAAAAAAGTAGGAAGATTATATTTCGATCTTAGTTCCGCCTTTGATTTAGCAGATCATAAAATACTACTACAAAAGGTTACACTACATTATGGCATTAGAGACAAGATCTTAAAAACCTGTGACATCGTAATGATTTCTTATATTTACGCGAACACTACACATTGAAATAATACTAGTTTTTACGGAATTTATCGCGTATATTTAACTTTTTAAATACCCGACGTTTCGAACGCTTTACAGCACTCATGGTCACGGGCGGGACTGAGATGTTCAACGTCCATATGTCATAGTTAACCGCGGTTACCATAGATTAAAATTTAACTTTTGTTCCGATCTATGCAGTATGAACTTGTGGTATCTTGAAGTCTTGCAGTTGTATGCTTGGGTTGGGATTTAATTTTATTTATTATAGGATCCCAAGCAGATGGTAGCACCCAGCCATCTTCTCTATTGAAATTAGGATGTTTTTTTGATTTCAATAGCCTCGCGAATCATCCTTGGAAGGAATCGGTGTTCTTTAACGAGGATTTGCGGTCTATCAAATCTGATGTAGTGACGGGGGCGATCCTGTACGTGTTCACAGACTGCAGACTTCCCGGAGCGTCGATTCTTCACATCAGCTATATGTTCTTTAACGCGGGTTTTTATTGATCTTTTAGTTTAACCTATGTAGGAGAGACCACATTCACAATCAAGCTTGTACACTCCTGCATCTTGCAGAGGGACATTACACTTGACTGATGGTAAAAACTGACCAATCTTCTTCAGCGGCTTGAAGTATGTTTTGATGGAAGCGCGCTTCAAGACGTAGCCAATCTTGTCAGTGACTCCTCTAACATATGGCGGTACAGCAGGTACACGCTCGACTGTGGCCGGCTTCACTCGTTCACGTAGGCGCGGGACTCGAAGCTTGTTGTCATGCAAAACTTGCTTGACATGGGGAAGCTCTGCAGCCAGGTGTTTACTGTCACAGATCCCTCGTGCTCTCTGAAACAAAGATTTACCCACGGTAGCTAACTGTGAAGGATGGTGGTGAGAATCACCGTTTAAATACCTATTTGTATGGGTCTTTTTTCTATACACAGTATGGCTCAAGGTGTTATCAGGATTCCGAATTACTAACACATATAGAAAAGCTAAGGAATTGTTTGCCTCTAACTCCAATGTGAACTGAATTTTAGAATTTATAGAGTTAAGATGGTCTAAAAATGTAGTTACTTTGTCTAAAGGTAGAATTGTGAAAGTGTCGTCTACGTACCGCTTGTAGAATCTTGGATTTATGGGAGAACTAAGCAGAGCTTTCTCCTCAAAGTCTTCCATGAATATGTCGGCAACAATGGGTGATACAGGTGAGCCCATCGCCACACCATCTACTTGCTTGTAGAACTCCTCCTTCCACAATAGGTAGCCAGATGTAAGGCAGTGTCTGAGTAATACTGCATATTCTACGGGCATGTTGTTTTCTTCCAGCCTTCTAGTTACAATTGAGATGCAGTCTTCAACAGGTAAGCATGTAAACAATGACTGCACATCAAAACTGACCATAGTTTCATTGTCTGCCAGATGTAGGTCTTTAATCTCGCTGACAAAATGGTAGGAATCCTTTATGTGTGCTCTTGTATGTCCCCTGAGTGGTGAGAGTATTTTCGCTAAGTGTTGAGCCAATCTGTAAGTTGGTGAATCGATTTGGTTCACTATGGGACGTAATGGAGCATTGGGCTTGTGTATTTTTGGTAACCCATACAATTTTGGTGATTTGGCGCACGTAGGTATTGTTACGCGCCCCAGTCAACGATACACTAGCGCCATCTAGTGTCAAAAACGAGAGCGAGGGGAGCATTGAGAAAATGACATCACAAATTACTCAACCGACAGCGCCTAGTCGAAACTCGAACGCTCGGTACCTTGCCCGTGTTTACTTGAACATTCTGGATATTTCTTTGCTAATTTAAATATATAGGCGCTGCAAGATGCGAGCGAGGCAGTGTTGATTTGGGCGAAACAAGCGAAGCTTCGGAGTGGAATTAAGTGAATTAGTGTGTTTAAATTATTAGTGTTTTAACTTTAATTGTGTAAAGTAAATTAAAGTGTTAATTTAGGTAATTTTATCGCAATTTTTATTGTCACGAACCTCAAGCTCGTAACAATTGGTGTCAGAAGTGGGATAAAATCATGCCGATTTTACCTAAGGAGGAAACGGAGGGTGTCCGTACCCGAAGTCAACGCCAGCAGGAGACGGACCAACGAAGATTTGGTGGTGCGACGCCGCAGACGTCGGAGGGCCAGCCGCCAGCTGCAGGCCCGTCAGTAGCTCCTACATCTGCAGCACCTGACTTAGGTGCTCTGATGGTGATGCTGCAGGAGCAGGCTCGCCGACAGGAGGAACAGGTCCGTCGTTTGGAAGAGCAGCTGCGGGGCGGACAGGAGGAACAGGCTCGTCGGTTCGAAGAGCAGCTGAAGCGCGGACAGGAGGAACAGGCCAGTCAGTTGAAAGAGCAGCAGGAGGAACAGGCCCGCCGACACGAGGAACAGGCCCGCCGACAGGAGGAACAGATGCTCCTCATGAAGGACCTTCACGCTACCTTCGGGAAGGAGATAAAGGAGGTGAAGGATAGGGCTGCTCACCATGACAACCGCCTGTCGGAAGCCGAAAACCGAATCGAGAAAGCTGAAATCCGAATCGACCAAGTAAACAATCGGGTTGACAACGTAATGGCTGACATGAAGAAATCACTGGACGAACTCAAACTTGGAGATGGAGCTACAGCTCCCGTAGTAGCTACAACACCTTCGCTACGTGAGTTCAAGGTGCCACCGTTCGACGGTACCTCTTCCTGGTCAGCCTACAAAATCCAGTTCGAGGCTGTTATGAAGGCGAACGGCTGGAATAAAAGTCAGGCCATGACTGCTCTCACACTAGGCCTGCGCGACCAGGCCTTAACAGTTCTGGAAGCTCTCGGTGAGGAAGTGACTTATGAGCAACTCCTTGAGGCATTGGAGGCGAGATATGGCGACGCTCACCTGGAACACGTCTTTCGTGCGCAGCTTAAAGATCGTGTGCAGCGCATCAACGAAAACCTGCAGCAGTGGGCTCTAGAGGTGGAGAAGCTGGTGCGAAAAGCTTACCGGTCTGTACCTGCGCTCATTAAAGGGAACCTGGTGCAGACATTTATCGACGGCATCCGTGACCTGGAAGTCAGAGCTGCTGTGAGGCTCGGGCACCACGAGACGGTTAAGGACGCCTTGGCCCATGCACTGGAGGTAGAAGCCGTGCGGCAGGATCATCGTTCCCATCGCGTCAGGGAGGTTGCAGCCGCTACAGTTCGCGACCGCAACAAAGGATACAGCCCTAGGTGCTATGGCTGTGGGGAAAAAGGCCATCTTCGAATCAGCTGCCCTAAGCGAACCGTTGAAAGGAGAGTTGATCGATCTCGAGAGGGTAGTGCAGCTAACGACACTGCCTGGCGGCGACAGGATCATCGTTCACCTCACGCTAGGGAGGTTACAGCAGTTACGGTTCGCAACCACAATAAAAGATATAGCCCTAGGTGCTATGGCTGTGGGGAAAGGGGCCATCTTCGGTCCAGCTACCCTGAGCACAACCTACGAAGGGAAGGTGAACGGTCTCAGAAAGGAAGTGCGGCTAACAGCACCGCCCAGCAGCAGCAGGAATACGACTTTACTATCAGACACTGCAGCGGGAAATCTCACGGCAACGCAGATGCATTGTCAAGAAGACCTTGTCCTGAAGATTGCAACCATTGTAGTAGGCAAGAGAGTAAGGAGGTGGTATCCGTGAGGATGCTCAGGACAGACCACCTCAGCAACGGGTGGAAGGACAACCTACGACATGCACAGCAGGAAGATCCGGACATCAAGCCGATTCTGGGATGGATGAAGGCCCGTGCTACCAAGCCTAAGTGGAGGGACGTCTCAGCGATGAGTTCAACCACGAAAAGCTATTGGGCCCAATGGGACAGCTTGCTGATTCAGGATGGAGTCCTGTGCCGTAAATGGGACAATGGTCGAAGAGACAGCTGTCGTTTGCAAATGGTTGTCCCTAAAGCTAAAGTGCCGAATGTTCTACAGTTGTGCCATAATGGTCGTTCAATAGTCCATCTGGGAGTTAAACGAACTCTACTGAAGGTCCGAGAACAGTTTTACTGGGTCCATTATCGTGACGATGTCGAGGATTGGTGTCGTACATGTACAAGTTGTGCGGCCGAGCGGGGACCTCGGACACGTAGTAGAGGAGCACCGAAATTGTACAATGTTGGTGCAACACGGTATAGGACAGCCCTTGACATTGCGGAGCCGTTACAGAAAGGCGCAAGAGGGACTCCTAAGATCGTCCATGTGAATCGCTTGGCGCGTTATTATGGGGCCGATAATGCTCGGGACGAGCATGTCTTAGGAGGGGGCAGTGTTACGCGCTCCAGTCAACGATACACTAGCGCCATCTAGTGTCAGGAACGAGAGCGAGGGGAGCATTGAGAAAATGACATCACAAATTACTCAACCGACAGCGCCTAGTCGAAACTCGAACGCTCGGTACCTTGCCCGTGT
The DNA here is from genome assembly GCA_907164705.1 of Parnassius apollo. Taxonomy (NCBI): domain Eukaryota; kingdom Metazoa; phylum Arthropoda; class Insecta; order Lepidoptera; family Papilionidae; genus Parnassius; species Parnassius apollo. The sequence continues at coordinate 2,347,746 of CAJQZP010000117.1, forward strand.
TTACTTGAACATTCTGGATATTTCTTTGCTAATTTAAATATATAGGCGCTGCAAGATGCGAGCGAGGCAGTGTTGATTTGGGCGAAACAAGCGAAGCTTCGGAGTGGAATTAAGTGAATTAGTGTGTTTAAATTATTAGTGTTTTAACTTTAATTGTGTAAAGTAAATTAAAGTGTTAATTTAGGTAATTTTATCGGCAATTTTTATTGTCACGAACCTCAAGCTCGTAACAGTATTATCCATTTTACGTCCAGATTTAATTTTTCGGAGTGTTTCTTTATGAGGTCACTAGTTGTTTTTAGTGTGCTATTTGTTGGGTCGTTTTTAACCTTTTTTATAAGTACTTACATCCGACAAAAGTTCTTGTATTTTAGAATTATAATCTGACGTATCCATGACTACCGTGGCGTTTCCCTTATCTGCGCGGTGAATCGTAAGTTCGTGTTTATTGCGTAGGTTCTTTAACGCTATAAATTCGTCTTTGGGAAGATTCGGTTTAGGCACTGAACATCGACGTAACATAGACGAGATGTCTAGACGTATCGCCTCCAAATCTTCTTTCCGCATATTGTTTTTAAATAAACAGTCCTCGACACTACAGATAATTTCTTCGTACGGTAATTTGCGGGGTGTAATTGCAAAGTTGAGGCCTTTGGATAAAACCCTAATTGTTGCATCATCCAGTCATCCAGTGTTTGTTTTGACAGATTATAGAGCGCGATTAATCTATGATCTGTGTTTGTCAATGGTTGCTTTCGGTTCTGGCATTAATTCAGATGTTTGACAATTGACTTGTTCGTTAATTTTTGATATTTTTCTATATGTTTGTTTTTGCATTCATTAATGGTAGGAATCCTTTATGTGTGCTCTTGTATGTCCCCTGAGCGGTGAGAGTATTTTCGCTAAGTGTTGAGCCAATCTGTAAGTTGGTGAATCGATTTGGCTCACTATGGGACGTAATGGAGCATTGGGCTTGTGTATTTTGGTAACCCATACAATTTTGGTGATTCTCTCCGGGAACTCTGCAGTCTGTGAACACGTACAGGATCGCCCCCGTTACTACATCAGATTTGATAAACCGCAAATCCTCGCTAAAGAACACCGATTCCTTCAAAGGATGATTCGCGAGGCTATTGCAATTAAAAAACATCCTACTTTCAATAGAGAAGATGGCTGGGTGCTACCATCTGCTTGGGATCTTATAATAAATAAAATTAAATCCCAACCCAATCATACAACTGCAAGACTTCAAGATACCATAAGTTCATACTGCATAGATCGGAACAAAAGTTAAATTTTAATCTATGGTAACCGCGGTTAACTATGACATATGGACGTTGAACATCTCAGTCCCGCCCGTGACCATGAGTGCTGTAAAGCGTTCGAAACGTCGGGTATTTAAAAAGTTAAATATACGCGATAAATTCCGTAAAAATTAGTATTATTTCACTGTGACATTGTACTAATATAAGTCAATATGTAGAATTAAGGTACACTAATAAGGGTAGAGAGATGACATGTAAGTACCTCAAGCAGAGTCTTTTGCACTAGAGGGGTTCCTCAAGGGTTTATCCTGGGTCCACTGTTCTTCATTGTCCTTATTAACTATATGATAAATTATATTAAAACTAATTAACATAATGTAGAATTTTTCGATGATGATGCAAATGCAGTTCTATGTGTCAAAAATATTGAGGAATTCGAAATAAAAGATAATCTAGCGTAGACATTATTTACTAAGTGAGGCACCATCAACAATCTTATAATAAATGAGAGCAAAGCTGAAGTGATGCTATATAAGTCGAAAAGTCGTAACTAGGGCTTCCAAAATTACGGATATGTTAATTACGTAACTGATTACGAATTTTGGTGGTCGAATTACGTAACTACGTAATTTCTAAGATATTTTTGAAATCCAATGTTTTATTTTATAGGTAGCAATGGGTAATGTAAGAAGTGTACAAGAACTTTGATTAAATCAAAGTTTTTATTGAATACCAATCATATAACTTAATCTCAAATCACAACACAAAGATATTAGATAAATTAGATTAGATAGATTTATAACAAAATAAAGAGATCTTTTTCCTTAACAGAATGCTCTTTTACTTATTTGAATTTTCCTGAAAATGAGATCTCATAAACGACAACGCGTTTAGTGTTTTATCGCTTAAGGCCGAATAGACGCGAATGACCTTGCTCGTTTCGCAGCAAACCACGCGCCGCCCGTACGCTTTGTTTATATAGCAGTATCTGATTGACAGAGCTTTGCTCGGTATTTTTCGCTCGATTTTTTTTTAATTCGTGTGTTTTGGAAATTATATTTAGATACAAATTACATACTGATGAAATATAAATAATATTTTTTGATCTTAGCGACATAACACAAAAAACGGAACTGGTTATTTGAATAAAAAATCATGAGTGCAATTATTTTAATTTAAATTTTCGTGTTTTTAAAAAATACTAAAAAAAAGGGCTCGAAAAAAATAGATCTTCTCAAAAAAAGAAAGGAACTTGAAAAAAAAATTAAAAAAGTCGGTCAGTCGGTCTGGGCTCGAACCGGGTTTTACGATTCTGTCACCGCCCATTATATCAATTAAGCTGTATATAATCATTAACAATCTGTCAAAATTTACCTTCTTATTCTAACGATATTGTAGCAGCTTTTCGTTGCCTAAAAACACGGACAAAAAGACATTTTCTAAAAATAAATCCTAGCTAGATCGATTTTTTATCCCCGAAAATCCCTGGACACTAAATTTTATGAAAATAGTTGGAGCCGTTTCTGAGATCCCGATTATATATATATATATATATATATATATATATATATATACATACAAGAATTGCTCGTTTAATAGTATAGGATAATACCTATAATCAAATCCGTACGGGCTTTGGTTATATTATATTTGACTGAGCTAGCTCAGTATGCAGAGTAATGAACGACACAGAGAGCATTGCTTACTTCTTAAATAAATTTTTCTTATTTATAATATTAGTTTCTATAGATTATAAATTCTGTACTTTATTCGTTACAAAATATTGTTCGAAAAGTTATTGAATTGATAACGATTTTTTTTTTCTTAATTGGTGCATAGTACGTAAAGAACCTCATATAACTGAAAATGTTTGTTCTTGTGAGTCTTACAAGATGCCGTAATGCAAATTGCATAAATAATAAAGAAAAAAAAACTAAAAAGTCGGTGATTGCCCCATAGTGGGGATAGGTACTGTGTATGTAAATTCTCACAAGACTACTCCGACTGGTCAACCACTTCACATCCGAAGTATTTCAGTTTTTCTTAATTATGTACTTACCCCATGCTTTCGGACAATATATTGACTATGACGTTATTTGCGGTCTCTGTGCTTGCACTATTCTGTACATTCTTTTCCGACTGGGTCTTGATATTTACATTTTTCGTGTTTCTCACTTGAAACTAGAAAAGTATAAATGATCAGTTTGGCTAATGTAAATGATCAAAAATGCAACCTATTAGGCAGCCTCAAACAAAAAATTACTATTAAGTATTAACCTCAAAATACAACCTTCGAGCAGCGTTCATGCGATAAACTCTCTTTGTTTTACCACTTAGGTAACATTTATTTCTTTTCCTATCCATATTTACATTTATAGTCACTTAAACGCGTATAAAACACTAAATTAACGATTTTCGCTACAGACACATCGACTCGAGCCGTGGTAGCTCAGTGGTTAACGCTCGCTGTAAATATAACAGAAAGCGAGTAACCCGGGTTCGATCCCCGCCGGCACCAATGAAATTGTTAATTGCAATTTTAAGTGCTGATTTACCACGTGCTCGGCGGTGAAGGAAAACATCGTGAGGAAACCTGCATGTCTGAGGAATAAGAAAAAAAAATATTTGGAAGACATGTGAAGTTCGTCAACACGCATTTGGGCAGCGCGGCGGACACTTCCTTGCCCTAAACCCTCTCAGAAATGAGGGGAGGCCTGAGCCCAGCAGTGGGACGTATATAGGCTGTAACTTTACTTTACTTTTTTTACACATCGACTGTTACCTTACGCCACACGTCGAAGCGCCTGGTAATTTATTACGGCAAACTTTTATCTGGCAATATACGATATTATTATTAGGTGTTTTTAATTAAAACGAATTACGTTAATAAATAATATTTTGTATCGAAAATAAAGATAGCAGGTACCTTCGGAATCACAATACAAACATTTTTACGTAAAAGAATTTTTCCTAAATTAAAATTCACAGAGTTTTGGAAGAACAATAATTTTATATATCATTTCTTAACATTTTTTATTTGTAGGTATATTCATTTATTTTAAAAATTTTAAAATGACGGTCACCTTGTGAAGGACCCGAACAAACCTAGAAAAATGTTTTAAAGCTTAGAATTACTTCAGGTCAAACTACTTCTAGTGAAGAGAAATACATTAATTTTCGCCGGTTCTCTTCGTATTCGGCCTTAATGAACTTCTTAATTTACTACATAGATAACCAGCTGAAGAAAAAGCACGTTCAGCTTTCACACTTGTTGGTATAATTGATAGTAAATAATTATACGCTGCTGTTAGGTAAACTCCACGACCACCGCCAGCACTATCACAGATGCACATTTCCACTCTAACAATGGACTAAAGATCTGTGTTAACCGTAGATTTGTTTACCTGTGAAGTGTCTTTACATATCTCTTTTTCTAATTCCTGGGCCACAGTTAACTCTTCGTCACTGGAGTCAGTATGTCCTGTGCTTATTTGTTGTATTGGACTTTGACTTGTCTGTGCAGATGTTGTGTTAGTTGTTAATTTCAGCCTTTCTAATAATCTTGTAATATATGTCCTTATATAATCTGTCTTCGGTTTTGTGAAGGTTTCTGTTGATATAGTTTCGTAAAATTGTTCATTGTTATGCAAATATTGTAAAATACCAGATACACTCAAGCCTTTCACTGAGTTCGTTGTGCTGATGATCAAGTTTTTAACATAAACTGAAGAGCAGCATCTGCCGTCAATAAGTTTGAATCCCGGCGACACAAAGACATCACAGTTGTTTTTATAACATCTAAACTATGATGAATATCGTACAGGTCTTGGATTTCTTTTTCTGTAAAATTTATATTTGATTTCAAATCCAGTAATGCGTTCATGACACTTGATTTTAATTTTAAAAATAGGCCAATCATATCCGATAAGCTGTTCCACCTAGTCTTGCAGTCGAGCATAAGATCTAGGCCCTTTCCACATTCTTCTATAGAGTATTTATACTACAAGTCATTTTTCAAGGGTGACTTTTTAAAAGATTTAACCAAATCTCGTACTTTTTTATAGTATCTTTGTACAGAAATTCAGATTTTGGAATTCTTGGTACTTCGATATCAAATCCTCCATAGTTTTCTTCAGAACCTTCAGAGTCGTAATCCAGTTCTTTATCTTGTTGCTCTGGGTTGGGATTGGGCGTTGACTGGTTCTTTGACTTATATAGCACATCGAGAACCGCAAGTTGTATGCCGTGGGCGAAACACAATTGATGGTGGCCGTCAAAATTTTTGCCCATTTTAACCATTACGCTGGCTCCGTCTGTTGTGAAAGCAACTATGTCTTCGAGGCTAAGTCCGAAGTTGCTCAAATGTTGTTGTATTAGCTGAGTTCCTACATCTGCTGGCATTGAACCTTTTATTCTCACCAGACCCAAATTTTTGTAACTAGCTGGTTCGAGATCTTTACTATGGATATTTATATTCATATATCTTTTATTTCGGGTAGAGGTCCACTCATCAAATGTCATTGTAAATCTAATAAAAGACGTATCAGTGCGTTTTTTGTATTATCACGTAGCTCTAAAACTATCCTGGTTATAGTTGTTGGCGATTTCGGTAGATCATAGCCGGATTTTTTGAAAACATGCCTTAGGTCTTCAGAAGTATAAAATTTGCTCAACGGGATACCATCCGATGCTGCCATTCTAGTCAATCTTAACTCCATGGAAGAGTCGCTTACATAATAATCCGTGAGTTTAGTTTTCTTTTTGGGTTCTTCATGTGGGGCCGGGGCGCCCTTCCTTTTTTCTTGAATTTGAGCACTATCAGACTCTGATGTTGAAGTACTCGCTCGTGGCACTTCAGTGATATGTTTGGCCCGCAAGTGAGTATGTAATGCTCTAGTTGCACCACCAGGCGTTTTTAAAACTTTTTTTTTGTGTTTACACTCGACGTTTTGTCCATTATCGGCCCTTAGAAAATGTTCCCAGATTGAAGATGTTGTCCGTTTGTTTAAAAACTCCTTGAAAACTGTCTTCTTTGTTGACGACCTAAAACAATTAGGTAAAACAATTTAATTAACAACTAAATAGTAAGTAAGTATGTAGGTAATATTTGATATAGCACTCTCTAGTCCCCCAACTATATCTATACAAAAAATCATGAACTGTTGCTCCGCTTTGACGTGGAAAAAGGACAAACAAACAAAAATATTTTTATAAAATAAACCGCCTTCAAAACTTTAATTTATTAATGGATAAGTGAAAGGGAGATAATAAAGATGCCAACTATTTTTTTACGTCGGTGCTAGCCTATATATTTAATTATCGTCGAACGAAATGATATTTTTTGAGATACGCGCGGACAAAACTAACATACAAACGTGCGACTTAAAAGCTTAAAAACTCGCAACTCGCACCCAAACGTTTGTACCTATGCCACATTAGTTAGATTCAATAATAAAACAATCATATCACAATTTATACTCAGTCTCACCGTTTGAAAAATAAATAAAATAACAGATTTTATTCCAGTACTTACATATTTGTTGTGGTTCCATACGTTCATACACTAAATTAAATCTCTCCAGCGAAGCAGTGTTCAAAATTACACATCAGTCACTTAACAAAAAAACTATCGACTAGGTCAATTGAACCTGATGACAGACAAATGAGTACTGACTTTCTTTCATACATTAAAAAAAATCAGAGCTAATCTCACACAGAAAGACGCGGAGATTCCCTGTGACCTATTGTTTACCAAAATTAAACTCTATTACTTACGTGTCAAAGAGAATTATTGTCCTACGTTATCCAAGACTGAAATATAGCGCGGGGAATTACCGAGAGCTACAGATTATATTCCGGATTGAATTTAATCTCTACGGTGGAATACCCGCTCGTTCTGTTTCAATGTTGGCTGGGTTATCATGTCATACTGTTTAAAAAAGAGGATGTTGTATTTAATAAGTCCCTAAATTGATTTATATATTATTTTTATTTATTATTAAAACCCTTCACCTAGCAGTAGTGGGTAGAAATAGGCTGATATGATGATGATGATAATAAGGACTTATACTTACGTAATTACGGATTTAAACCCTTCAGTTACAGACTTGTCAGAAGTTTAATTTCTTTTGCGTAATTACGTAATTACGGAATGGAAGCCCTAGTCGTAACCTAGATAGAATTAAGGTCTGTTGAATGTAAGGTAACGTAGAACAAGTAAATATAATCAAATTTATATATATATATATATATATATATATATATATATATATATATATATATATATACTCACTTTTAAACTGGAGGGCCGAGCTAACTTCCATAGAAGCTACTATTAATTCAGCATGCTATGCACTTCGAAGCATACGCGATGAGCTAACTACAAACACTAAAAACTGTATACTATATGCACTAGTTAAAAGTAAGTTGCGCTACAGTGCGAGCTATGGATAGGGCTATGCTCGGAGTTCTCCGCGTGATAAACTTAGAAATGAGGATATTTGCAGTAGAACTAAAGTGAGCTACGTAGCCCAACAAATTAGTAAGCTAACGTGGAAATGGGTCAGCCATGTAGCTCGAAGAACCAATAACCGATGGGGAAAATAGTTTCTCGAGTGGCAGCCACATACCGGTAGACCAAGTATAGGAGCGACCCTCTACTAGATGGAGTGACGACCTGGTAAGACACGCAAGAAGTCGATGGATGCAGGTGGCTCAGGAATGTGCTTTGTGGCATTTCTTGGGGGAGGCCTATGTTCAGCAATGGACTTGTGAAGAGCTGTAATGATGATGATGAAACTGACAGTCATGCAGCAGTGCTAGCGCTGAGATCCAACTTAGTGACCTCGAGGCTAGTTGGGGAGTACGTTAAGCGTCCAAATGCTCTGGGGTGTAACAACAGGATCGTTTTGAGCTGGGTTCGGGTCATGCGGGTATTGTAGGCAATGCACTTGCCCACAAGCTTGCATGGGAAGGCTCAAAGAGTAAGTATACAATTTAGACCTTAGCGTAACCGTGAAACTTTTTATCACAATAAAACACTTGAGATCTGGTCTGATTACACCATGCTTAAAATATTTTAATACCATAGTCCGGGCTTATGATCGTAAATTCGCTTCAGAAGCCCTGGGATTAAATGAGAACAATCCGCGTATTCTAGCAAGAGCCCTAACTGAACACTGTTGTCTAAAAATAGTACATATCCCTTATCAAAAGAAACACCTTTTAACTGGTTGTGGACCCTTAATGCGCATACGTAACACTCATTTCTCAGAATTATGTACTTAGAAGAAGTAAAATTGCTAAAGTTCCGAGCAACTGGTTCAATCGTAATCAACCCTCGGCCAGGCCCTAGCCGGACTTTAAAAAGTAAAACTCAAGATTGATTTTGTAGGCAATAGATAATATTTGTTCACCTCCAATATCTATTTGTTTCATTTACTAATCGTAAACCTGCAACGGTACACCCGGTATAAATACTAATTATCTAAATACTTTAAGGAAGACTATACCTAAAAAATATTATAGTCTTTATATTCACACTTTCTAAATAATAGTTTAATAAGAGGTCATGGAAAGTTTCAAATCTGAACAGGAACAGTGCCATACAGTTCTAAATCGAGAGCAGTCATATGTTACGCTTGTACAGTGGTACACATAAGCCAGTACTTTACTGTTTTTATGCACAACCTAATTTTTTATAGAAGAGGGGCCAAACGAGCATGCGGCTAAACTGATGGTAAGTGACTACCGCCACCCATGAACAAACGCAACACCGGATGAATTGCAGGTGTGTTGTTGGCCTTTTAGAAACGAGCAAGCTCTTTTCTTGAAGGTCCCTAGGTCGTATCGGTCTGAAAAAATCGCCAGTGTTAAACAATTCCACAGAGAAGTTTTACGAGGAAGAAAACTCCTAGTAAAACGCACAGTAGTGGACTGCCAAGCACCCCGATGGTGCGGATGGTATCTTGAATTTTGACGCGATGTGCGTTCATGAAATTTGGCAGCTAAGACTAATCCGAACAATTCCTCAGAGCACTCCCCGTGGTAGATGCGTAAAAAATAAGCGACAGTAGCCTAATAGCAGGGCGCGGACCGCGAACTCAAAAAGGTCGTGGGTTCGAATCCGCCATTCAACTACTGGCGTGAACCACTCGTAAGACAAGCAATTTAAGCTTACCACGAGGGGTAAGGGAAATATTAGTAATGTTTATAGCATTGTTAATATTATTTAAAAAAAAACGCAGCGCCAGTGAATCGCGTCGCTCAGAAAGAACTCTGTTGTCGACGATTCGAACCGCTCTGCGCTGGATGCGGTCAAGTGGAAGGAGCTGGCACTAGGGTGCCCCGGCACAGAGATGAGTGCAGTATTCCATGTGAGGCCGAATTTGCGCTTTGTAAAGTTGCAAGCGATATGCCGGCATGAAATACTGTCTCGCTCTGCTGAGCACGCCAAGCTTTTTAGAGGCCAATTTGGCCTTCCCCTCCAAGTGACCACGAAACTGCACAATATTCGATACGTCGACGCCGAGGATTCCGATGCTAGCTGAGACAGCAAGGGGAGTGCCTAGAAGCTGAGGAGATACCACAAAAGGGTTTTTTTAGCGGTAAACGCGCAAACTAGTTGAAATTCACCCTATTTATAAGAGCGGTGATGTGGGCTGTGTCAATAACTATAGACCCATTTCCATTCTTCCCAATATGTCAAAAATTCTTGAAAAAGTAATCAACAAGCGTTTGACTAATTACTTAGAGAAACATGATCTGTTATCGCATTGCCATTATGGTTTTCGATCAAAACAATCAACTCAGGATGCAGTTCATGAACTAACAGATTTCGTTGTTACAAACCTTGACCGTAAAAAGAAAGTAGTTGTTATAATCCTTGATCTAGCTAAAGCGTTTGACACAGTTTACGTCCCGCTCTTGTTGAATAGGCTAGAAGATCTTGGAATAAGAAATACATAGCTAAAACTTTTTTCTGACTACTTAACGGATCGATATCAGAGGGTAAGGATTGGTGGTTGCTACAGTGATGACCTTCCCATATCATATGGTGTACCACGGGGTAGTGTGCTTGGTCCCACGCTATTTCTTACATATATTAATACACTATGTAATCTAAAAATTCACAATGGGAGGATCATTGCCTTTGCGGATGACACGGCTCTTCTTTTCCAAGCAGATACATGGTCTGAGGTATTTAACTTCCCACAAAATGGGTTCGATTTAATAACTAAATGGCTAAAAGAATCTAAACTTACATTAAATGTCGATAAAACAAAATACATAGCATTTACTACCCAAAATATCAATGTATCTGAGTTGGAACACTTCCACATTACATCTCACTGCTGCTTCCAAATTGAAAGCCCTTGCTCCTGTCCTACCCTGTCTAGAACGAATTGCATAAAATATCTTGGCGTAATGATAGATAACACCCTAAGCTTTCACCTTCATATTGGCCTCTTAAGTACAAGGATACGTAAGTTAATTTATATTTTTAAAAATCTACGTCGTGTTGCAGATTTTAATGTAAGAAAAATGGTATATTTTGCACTGTGCCAATCATTGTTGACATATTGCATTACCATCTGGGGAGGGGCATCTAAAACGACCATATTGCAATTAGAAAGGGCTCAGAGGGCACTATTAACCCCCCCCGAACGGGTTCCCGCCTTGTCGTGGCGGGGGGCTTAGTAGCCGTGGCTTGGTCTCCCACGGTGAACAAAGAGGAACCCACGTGGCTGGCCCGAGGTGAAGGGCCGGCCTGAGGTGGCCACTCCGAGTGGGCTTGGGGAGCCCACTTCGGATGTGTGCTGGTGGACTGCAGCGAGTGGGGACTCCGCACCCTCTACCGCTGCAGCCGAGGTGGAGTCGCGGAGGAAGAGGAGTGTTGGTATGGCGACGCGCCACTCGCCCTATCCTCCGCGACTCAAACGGGGCCGCACCGTTGATGCGGTGGTGATGGGGCTGCGGGGGGAGAGGATTGTCGGTATTGCGAGGCGCAGCTCTCCCTATCCTTCGCAGCCGAATCTTGGTTGGCGGCGGAGCCATAGACCAGATCCGCCGCTGGGGTCGGGAATGCTAGTACTTCTAAGTGTTCGTTTTTCCTGGCCCCATGGCCTTCGCGCATCGGACGCGGGGGCGTCTGTTGCGCAGATGTAATTGGAGGCCGTGGAGGAAGGCGTGCCATGTGTTCTGGTGCGCCTTACTTGGGAAAGAGAACGGGGAGGAATATTCCTCTCCCGAGGAGGTGCTGCCATGGGGCGGCAGTCGCTGGTAGGGCCGCGGAAGTGTGCGAAAGCGTTCCCGTAGCCCTGCCAATATGCGACGAAGATGGAACACCATGGGGTTTTAGTCGGTGCGAGTCCGACATAACCCGTCCTTGCCCCCGCGAGGCAGGTATGCGTAGGCATTTCCCCATGTAAAAAAAAAAGAGGGCACTATTAAAAGTTAGCAAGCAATTCTCTTCCATTCCGTTGTCCTACAACTGACCTTTATCAACATTTTAATGTCTTATCTGTTCGTAAATTGTTTATATTGCACACTACGCTGCTACAACATTCTCTTATACAGTATGAGTCCTCCTATAATAATGACTATAATAATGACAAAAGAAGGAAATATGTAGTTTGTCACAGTAAGCTTCCAAAGACAAAATTTTCGCATAAACATTTTTGCTTCCTGGGAGGTTACCTTTATAATAAATTAAATAAACGTTTGTCAATTTACTCTCTACCTAAACATGCATGTAAACAAAAATTACAGAAGTGGTTGTTAAATATCGATTATATGGCTGCTGAAAATTTACTTAGACTATTATCCTAAAAACACATAACCCTACATAAATGAGTGCACACACACTATTACACAAATAGAAATAACTTTAAAAAAAAACATATAGCATCTTTCCTTGTTGAAATATTTCTTATTCTTGTATTTCTCTTGTAGTATATTTGAAAATGTATATGTGCTATCCGTTAGGGTGAGGGCCTGGTGATCTATAACACAGGGATTACCCTAGTATGGACACCAGTCTCTCACAAAGGTCAAAATTATCTACAATTGTATTATTTAAGAAATAATGTGAAATTATATACCTTTGTGAAGAGAAAAAATAAAATGATTTATTATTATTTATTTATTATTATAAACTTGTGTCTTTTGGGGATCGAACTGGACTAGATTTAGTCGCCCCCAATCCGAGATTGTTCAGCAAAGACTCGAGTTCAGACACAAGTTTGTCCCGGTATTTAATACCCTTATTCTTAAATCATCACTTTTTGACCGTCTCGTTGGTCTTGTGGTCGTAAGCGCAACTTCTGGTGGTAGTAGGTTCAAACCGGATTCAAGTAATCAGTTATTGGGGTTTTTTTCTTAAGAAATTATCAGTAGCAGCCTGGAGTCTGTGTTGGTGGGATACAACCGTGCTTTGGAAAGCTTGTACAGCCATTCGTCTAACACCTGATTTCTCGAGTAGTTGCGGTTCCATAAGATCTTACTCCCGTCCTGGACAGATAACTACACTCCATTGAGATTAGCTGCCATTAATAATATTTGGTCTGGTAGACATTATTATTAATTTGAAACAAAAACATACCTCATTATCAAAAAGAAATTACTTTATTTTGTTTTACATTCAGTAAAATTATTTTTACAGATGTATTACATGGTTGGTGTAACATTACATCAACTTCATTGCAAAAATTTATATCATTGACAAATCAATATGTAGACTTATAAAATGACATTTTATAGCTGGTTGAAAGATTAAACATGGTTTTATGTGTGGGAATGTATCACACTATCAAAGAAAATTTATTCAAACCTTAAATTAACCTAAATACTTGAACAGTATAAACTTATATGCTATTTATTTTTACAGATGTATTACATGGTTGATGTAACATTACATCAACTTCATTGCAAAAATTTATATCATTGACAAATCAATATGTAGACTTATAAAAGGACATTTTATAGCTGGTTGAAAGATTAAACATGGTTTTATGTGTGGGAATGTCTACACTATCAAAAAATGTATTCACACCTTAAATTAACCTTAATACTTGAACAGTATAAACTTATATGCTATTAGTTTACCTATGTAACCATTAATCTAAAGATAGCTAATTCTACTCTTTCATTTCTCCCTCTTCATCTTCTTCTTCTGCTCCTCTTACGTAAAGAACATTGTTGCACCTAATTAGTACTTCTCCAAGATTTCCTGTAAATATTTTAAATATAGATTAGACTGTAGATATATAGATTGGTCTGGAGGTAGAGGTTGGTGATCTGTCATACAGGGAATCCTAGTATAGACACAAAGTCTCTCACAAACTGATTCTAGCATATTATTAAGCTGTGTTTATGTTAATTTCTAAATTTACATATAAACACTCACGCCTGTCACCCAGAGGAGTAGGCAGAGACTACAGACTTCCATTTAGCACGATCCTGACATACCTTTCTCGCCTCTTCCACATCCATATACCTACGCATACATGCTCATCGGTTAAGGGTACTCTTAATTTGGCCCATTTTTAGTACAATAAACCGACTCTTCCCCTCTCCATCACTTCTGCACATTATTTGCTTTGTCAGTCTTTCCGCATTCATTCTTTCTACATGACCAAACCACCGAAGCATTCCTTTCTTAATCCTGGTCACCGCATCATCTTGGAAACCACACTCTTCTTTTATCACACAGTTTCTCACCCTGTCACTCAGATTCAGCCCTAACATACTCCTTAGCGACCGCATTTCTACTGCATTTATTCTACTCTCATGCTTCTTCTGCCACACCCAACTTTCACTACCATACGTTAAAGTAGGGACTAATACAGCACTGTGAATTGCCATACGTGCCTTTTTTGACACATTCTGACTTTTCACAATAGAGTGTAGAGCCCCATTTACTTTATTTCCTGCAGTCACTCGTCGTTCAATATCCTTATCATATAAATTTGTGAGAGAAAAGAAAACTTTATTTTTATAATTATTTACACAGAAATTTTAGAAGTAACTGGATGTTTTGTAGTAGATTTAAAAAAATACATTTGACAAACAATTGTCTTTTTTTAAATCATCTCATATTTAATTTCTTACTGAAGAAATCATATATGAGAGGGAGCAATCAAGCATGCGGATCACCTGATGGCAAGTGACTACCGCTGCCCATGAATAACTACAACACCAGGGGAATTGCAGATGTGTTACCGACCTTTTAAAAAGAGTAGTCTTTTTACATGAAGGTCCCTAAGTGGTATTGGTTTGGAAAAATCGCTGGTGGTAGTTGATTCCACAAGGAAGTTGTAGTGGTGTGTGTTGTGGAAGAAAACTTCTTGTAAATCGCATAGTGGTGGACCGCCAATCATCCAGATGATAGATATTTCATTTCTGTTCATTCATATCAATAACTTGCTCTAATCCAGAATCCCGAGACTTTTCAGCTCGAGTTACGTAACCGCTTTCAGTGCCTAGAAGATTGCAATGCAGTGGACGATATGAATGACAAGCTCGTGGAAACTGTCCATGCGGTCGGAGCTAAATTCTGCAAGACCCGCCGCAGAAGAACACAAAAACTCTCCGATCACACTCTTAATCTCATGGCTGTTAGACGGGAGATGAGGCTGCAATCGTCAACAGATTTGACAGCATACAGGCAACTGAACAGACAGATCTCCAAATGCATGCGCCAAGACTTACGCAACTTTAATACTGCTCGTATTAAAGAAGCGATCGAGCGGAACCTGGGCTCCAAAGTCTTTGCCAGAGATCTGTCTGCCAGAAAGAGCCAACTGTCAAAGCTGAAGACTGAGTGTGGCAGCATCGTTTCCAGGACACCTGAGATTTTTAGTGAGATTGAGAGGTTCTATGGGCAGCTGTACACATCATCGTTGGAGCCACACGCAAGTGTGAGTAACGATACAAGAGCAAGTCTTACCCGACACTATTCCGATGATATCCCGGACGTCAGTCTCAAGACCGCCCCAGGCGAGGATGGAATTACAGCGGAGCTTCTGAAAGCGGGTGGAACACCGGTACTTGAAGTCCTTCAGAAGCTCTTCAATTCCGTCCTCCATGGTGGCACTACTCCAGAGGCGTGGAGCAGAAGTGCGGTGGTCTTGTTCTTTAAGAAGGGCGACAACGCTCTCTTGAAGAACTACAGACCGATTTCCCTTCTGAGCCGCGTCTACGTGCTGTTTTCGAGAGTCATTACGAATCGTCTCGCACGCAGACTCGACGACTTCCAGCCTCCCGAACAAGCCGGTTTCCGAAAAGGCTTCAGTACCATAGACCACATACATACCCTGCGGCAGATTGTACAGAAGACCGAAGAGTACAATCTGCCACTTTGCCTGGCGTATGTGGACTACGAGAAAGCCTTTGATTCCGTCGAAATTTGGGCGGTGCTACAGTCCCTTCAGCGGTGCCAAGTTGACTGTCGGTATATCGAGGTGCTGAAGTGTTTGTACAGTAGGGCTACGATGGCTATACGAGTTCAGAACCAGAGTTCGAAACCTATCCAACTGCAGAGAGGTGTAAGACAGGGTGACGTTATATCCCCGAAACTCTTCACCGCTACGTCGGAAGACGTTTTCAAGCTACTGGACTGGAAAGGATACGGTATTAACATCAATGGCGAGTATATCACTCACCTTCGATTTGCCGACGATATAGTCCTTATGGCAGAATCGCTGGAGGACCTTAACACTATGCTCAATGACCACAATGGTGTCTCCCAACGGATCGTGGAGGTCTTAAGATGAACATGGACAAAACAAAGATTATGTTCAATGTCCATGTCACACCTATGCCGGTAGTTGTGGGGAGCACTATGCTCGAAGTTGTTGACGAGTACGTTTACCTGGGACAAATAGTCCGACTAGGTAAGTCCAACTTCGACCGAAAGGTCAATCGACGGATTCAACTCGGCTGGGCAGCGTTCGGGAAATTACGACACATCTTCTCGTCAGGTATACCTCAATCTCTGAAAACTAAAGTGTACAACCAGTGCGTGTTGCCAGTGATGACTTACGGATCAGAGACCTGGTCCTTCACTGCTGGCCGTATGAGGACGCTCAAGGTCGCTCAGCGAGCTATGGAGAGGGCTATGTTCGGAGTTTCTCTGCGTGATAGACTCAGAAATGAGGATATCCGCAGTAAAACCAGAGTGACCGACATAGCCCAATGGATTAGTAAGCTGAAGTGGCAATGGGCCGGCCATATAGCTCGAAGAACCGATAACCGATGGGGAAGAAAGGTTCTCGAGTGGCAGCCTCGTACCAGTAGGCGTAGTGTAGGGCGACCCCCCCCCACTAGATGGAGTGACGACCTGGTAAGACATGCAGGAAGTCGATGGATGCAGGTGGCTCAGGACCGTGCTTTGTGGCGTTACTTGGGGGAGGCCTATGTTCAGCAGTGGACTTGTGAAGGGCTGTAATGATGATGATGATGATATCAATAACAACAGTATTAATGAGTGTATGATTTAGTGGTTAGTGTATCTGGCTACTGAGCCAATATGGATAGTTACTAGTAACAGCAAACATTTTTGGAGGAAAATTTATAAATTATTGGTTTTCAAGTCTAGAAACTATGTGGTCAGTCGCTTCTCAGCGTCAGCAGCATCGTCTTCTGATTTGTAGCCTGAATGGATAGGCTCATATAGAAAAGAACCACAAGCTCACAGAATACTTGCTAAAAAATCATGCTGAAGTGCTTCATATGGTGAGTGTTAAGAATCGGTGACCCTTTGACACACATTGCAACAACACACCATTTTGATTTGTAACCAAAGAAAGATGTAGATATGTATGGGCCACAGCATCCACTTACCATCAGATGAACTTGGTGCTTCTTTGTTTCTTTGTCACCCTTATTCTATAAAAAACTTAAGAAAAATGGTAGGCTAAGATGAGGATCCAGTTAATGGCCTCTACTTATAATAACAATAATCATATTTATTTAGGCAATTCACATCCATAACCAGTAAAATCAATCTCCACCATTTTAGAAATAAATAAATCAAGGTCAAGCCAAAATCACAATTTTAAAATAATGAATCCCACAGTCCTATTTTAGATAGACAATGACGTCAGTATATAAAATAATATCATAATCGAAATCAAATAAAATAAAACTACAATTAATAAATAACAGATTCACACAATTTTATAGGTCAAAAGACAAGATGAATTAACACTTAAAACTTTCTCTGAGACAAATGTACTGTGATATGACAGTCTAACCTTTATTGATGATAAGACAGTAGTGACCCGTTTGCACATGGTGGCATGTAAATGTAAACAAACATGTAAATGTATACTATAAACAGTGACGGCCCTAGGCCGGTGCAAGCGGTGCCACCGCGCCGGGCGCCGTCATCGGGGGCGTTCCGAAATCAACCGAAACGCTACCACCGGGTACCACTCACTAATTTCACTCACTCTTATCACTAACATTCCGTTTTGTTGATGCTAATTAGGAAGTCAAAATTGTTTGTTTATTACAAGCCAGTTAGTGACTCTTCGAAAAAAGGACTTAGCGGCCTCTTTCTTGATGCAACTGTACAAGTTTTTGACTTATATAATGATTGTCGAGGTCAAGGGTACCAATAATGGTGGGAACATGGCAGGAAAATTAGAGATGTTCAAACCAGAATTTAGGCAATATTCAAGGGCATTTTTCAATCCATGTGGTTGAACTTATTAGAACTGAATTTGATCATATTCACGTAATAAAATATAATGATGCATCCTACCCAGTCTGAAGAGCACCTCCCAACCCCCCTTAATTTCCTGCACACTAGGGATGACAGACCACTCTCGATAATACGATACGTGTTTCGCCTCTACATGAAGCATCCACAAGTGAAGTAGTCTCTGCGTTGGCTGAAGGATAAGTGAACGGCGAGCCAAAAATTCACTGATCAACGAGTTGTATAAATACTAGCGTGTGGAGAGCAGAGAGAGTGCTAGAAGTGGTGGTGATGGGATTAGTGGTGTCTGCTTCATCAGAGGATGCCTCTTGTAGAGGCAAAACACATGTCGTATTATCAAGGGTGGAGTGTTGTTCCTAGTGTGGTGGTGCTGGGAGTGGTGGTGCTGATAGTGGTAGTACTGGAAGTGGTGGTGAAGGGGAAAGTGCCTGCAACTGAGGGAGGGTGGGAGGTGGGTGCTCTTCAGACTGGGCAGGACAAATCATTGTATTTTACTATGCGATGATATGAGCAAATTAAGTTCTAACAACTTCAATATAATGGATTTCCATACAGTAAAGCCTGATTCTTTTAATTACCGAAAAAGTTAAGTATTTGGGCGTAACAATCGACCAAAAACGCGGAACTCTCACCTTAGCAACGTATGTAATATGGCTAAAATTGTTTTAGGTAAGTGCAGTTGTTCATATGGTTGAGAACAACTCGTCCTTGTGTCCCAGTTTGATCCTATGGCTGTACAGCAGCATAGTGAAGCCAATTATCACCTAAGCCTCCATTGTCTGATGTAATAAGGCCAGCCCAAAGATGACTGTGGACAGACTAAATAGTCTACAAAGGACTAAGAAAGGAAGGAGCAACTGGAGCGATGCAATCACCGGCTGGAGCAATGCCCCTTGATATTTATTTAGATCAGGAGGCGAGGGCTAGTTTGTATAGGTTTACTGCTCAGAGCGGTCTGCATCGGCCATATACTTTTAATAAAAAGTATATAGTGGAACTACCCTCCAGAGAAGACTGGCAGAATGGACAGGTTCTCTGTGTGGTTGATAACCTTATATGGTACATAGATGGGTCAAAACTGGGCCTCGTAGTAGGCTTTGGAATTTATGGGGAATGCCCCAAATTCAAATTTAGTATGAATTAGGGTAGATTCACCTCTATCTTCCAGGCAGAAATTTTCGTCATACTTCAGTGTGTGGAAATCAATCTACAAAAACACTACATCAATTGTATAATCTATATAAACTCTGATAGTCAAGCAGCACTGCTAGTGCTAAGATCAAACTTAGTGAACTCAAAGGTAGTTGGAGACGGATGGGTTTCGTGCCACGTGGGTATTATAAGTAATGAACTTGCTGATGAGCTCACATGGGACGGCATAACAAGCACAGAATTTAGAACCGAGGTATTTTGTGGATTCTCAAAAAGCTTAGCCCGATTGACTCTTGAAATTATTTATCACAATAAATCACTTAAGATCTGGTCCGATACAGGCTTAAAACATTTTTAAACCTTAATCCGGGCATTTGATCATAAATTCGCTTCAGAAGCCCTGGGATTAGGTAAAAATAAACTGGGCATTCTGGCAAGATCCCTAACTGGATACCAGTGTCTTAAAAAGCACATGGCCATCCTGGAACTAAGCAACTCAAGGATGTGCCGGAAGAAACGCTTGAAGAACGTCTTAACTGATAGTGGACCCTTAATGCGCAAACATAACACATCTGGGAAACTATCTACTCCGCCCAGAAGAAGTGAAATTGCTCACAGCTAAGCAACTCTTTTTCATTGAAGACGTAGGGCTTAACAGTGAACAATAGCCATAGTAGCAAACACAATAGATCTTTTAGGTCGCAGTGATACTGGTCTTTCTAGACCTGAATAGCTGCTCGCACAAAGAAAAGCTATGCAGTCTGAATCTATGGATTTACCAAAGGTGTTGTATTGTTTGAAAATTTTGTCGGAATTTTGGGTTAAAATATAGACATCCGGTACCCGCGTACTGGTGGGAGGAGGAGGGTTCACGGTAAGCCCCTCCTACCTTTCCCCCTTTGTGGAAATGTATAGTTTGAGTAATGTTTTTTTTTTGGAAAATCATAATTCATAAGTCATACCTTACTTTTTTTTTTACACAAGAATATTGACACAAAGTTACTTCTGCAATAGCTTCGGCACTGCGGGAAGTGCAGCCATTTCGCCCTTGCGTAGCAAATCACAGGCACCCATGCTCGACGCCGCAGCTTCGGCTTATTGGTCGCCTTTGGCG
Source organism: Parnassius apollo (assembly GCA_907164705.1). Taxonomy (NCBI): domain Eukaryota; kingdom Metazoa; phylum Arthropoda; class Insecta; order Lepidoptera; family Papilionidae; genus Parnassius; species Parnassius apollo. The sequence goes on from CAJQZP010000117.1 coordinate 2,368,003, forward strand.
ACCAGCCTCAGCAGCTGCTGCTCACTCAGGGGCCTGCAATTTGCTACAGCGGGCAGGGGCTGCTCTCTCTCCTTGCTTACGAATTTACAAAGACACTCTAGGGATATGGTGGACAAGACTTTTTTAGGGCGTGCTAATTTGGTTTTAGAAACAATTCGAACAATTGTATCTAGTTAAAGGCAACCCGACTTTACATTTATAAAGTCAGGTTGCCTTTAACTCTGCTATGATAATGTAATGTGAATTGTTATAATTTTGTTTTCTGAAAAACCTCTTGACTGCTCTCACTGACTGAATTCAACACAAACTCAATTCAAGTCTTCAGCCAAAAATGGATTATCTGGGTCCAAGTGATTAACTTTTTTATGAGTGTATCTGAGTTAAAAAAACAAATTGACTTATTTGCATTTCGTTAAATGCAATTTTTAATGAATTTTTTTCTATCGTAATTGATTCAAAAGGCCGATTCCGAAATCCAAATTCAGTGTATATTTTTTTTGCAAGCAACTAGGCAGAAAGGAGACCAGTATCACTACGACCTAAAAGATCTAATGTGATCAAAAAAAAAAAACAGTGTAAAGGGTTCGAGCTTAAACCTGACAAATGTCCCAAATTGAAAACAACATTAAAAAAAATTAAGGACTGGATGCCTACTTCATAATATGAAAACAATCGACGCTCCAGGAAGTCTGCAGTCTGTGAACACGTACAGGATCCAGGATCGCCCCGTCACTACATCAGATTTGATAGACCACAAATCCTCGCTAAGGAACACCGATTCCTTCCAAGGATGATTCGCGAGGCTATTGAAATCAAAAAACATCCTAATTTCAATAGAGAAGATGGCTGGGTGCTATCATCTGCTTGGGATCCTATAATAAATAAAATTAAATCCCAACCCAAGCATACAACTGCAAGACTTCAAGATACCATAAGTTCATACTGTGTAAATCGGAACAAAAGTTAAAATTTTAATCTATGGTAACCGCAGTTAACTATGACATCTGGACGTTGAACATCTCAGTCCTGCCCGTGACCATGAGTGCTGTAAAGCGTTTGAAACGTCGGGTATTTAAAAAGTTAAATATACGCGATAAATTCCGTAAAAACTAGTATTATTTCAATGTGTAGTGTTCGCGTAAATATAAGAAATCATTATATGAAAACAAATTGACATATTTGCGTTTCGTTATAAGCAATTTTTAGTGAAATTTGTTTTTATCTTAATTATATTATCTGGATATTTATAGCCAACCCGAATTTTGAAACAGTGCCGAATTTTTTCATCTGCTCTAATAACAGTCAGATCCAATTTTTAAGCCAGCCCAATCCCGAAGAAAGAAAATATTATTTGTGTATGAAGCTGTAGGTGAGACACCAACTGATCCTAAATATTTTTTTTAATTGAATGTATTTATACAATTAAATGTGCATTGGTTACTTAGCTTACACTTTCAAAATTCTATGATACATGTTCTTTTTTATACAAAATTTAAATAATTCATGAAAAGTCAAAAAACCTGTGTTGATTTGCAAATCAGTTGAACAGATGAGCATAATGTGATTTGTCTAGTTGTTGATTGATTCAGGAACTTATAAGCTTGAACCCAATATTTAAAGATCTTCAATCAGCAGAGCCACATAAAGTTCTCAGACTTAATGACCTCGTATTGCCTTAACGATACTGCTGCTGTCATAAAAAATGAGTTCTAATAGAGCGATTAGTTGTCTCCCTCGCTCGCGTGGGCTTTTTACAGGGCTTTCGAGAAGATGATCACTCTCTTTCTAACCTATGGCAAAATATTCTATAATGAAATATAACTACAATTGTATATATAGCAATTAGTATAGAGATTTAAAGCCAGGCTTTAGGAACGAATTTGTCAAAAGCAGAGGCGCGCGGGCAATACGTTTGCAAGTTCATTTCACATTTAAATGTTTATTTACTCTGTGTGTTTAGCTTAAGCGATTTAATATTGCGAGTTCAAAATTTAAAGATTTTTAGTGAAAATGGAGGATAATAGTGTTCTTTGTGATGAATTGAAGTGTGTTAAAGTGCTAATCGGAGAGGAAGACATATAATCTTTAAAATTTGTTGAGATAATACACAAGGTCAAGAGTGTATTTCAGACTTATCAATTATCACAATTAAAAAACAGTTATTGGTACAGTTAGAACATTCACCAACATTTTACATGGACTTAATTAAATCTTTCCTTAAGAAAGCGAGACGATTCCACTTATCTTATCTTATCTCTTATCCATTAGAATGTAAATGTTTTTTTAATTTTGTAAATAGTTTGTTTGTACTTTGTTCATGTTTTACTTTTGTTTATGTATTGTATTGGATGTAAATATTTTTTTTTCGCTTAAACAATCTCAAACGGCTTTCTTCAAAGCCACCGAAGCTATGCAATTGCTGATATGTAATACAATCTATCTAGCAGTAGTATGCCTTCTGTGTGCTTTGTTAAACACGTCCTTGACAGCACTGAATATGAAACTGAAGCATGGAAACAGATCAAGATTGGTGTATTTTTATAAAACTGCTAAAAACAACAATCTATATTTTTATCAATTAATATCTTGGGCTTGCCCTAGTTTGGAGCTCTAGCTTCGCCACTGCTATAACTGCTGCTAAACGGAAATAAAGTTTTAGTACATTAAAACATTTAAAAATTTACCTACATTTCTACTGTGTCAGGAAAGAATATCATATCTTGAAATCTTTTACGTAGAAAATTCTATTGCCCAAAAGTTAAATTATTCTGAATTGATAAAAAAATTGCAAGCGCATAAGACAGAACACTGGCCATCTAGGCTTTTCATTAAGTTTGTTGTTGGTAGTACATTTAATTAAAAGTTGTTCAAACCAGATTATAACTCTTATTATGGGGAATAATCAATACAACTAGTCACCGTTGCAAGGAAAGCATAGTGCCGTCATCGAGTGCAACAGAGTAGTGTGAGTGGAATTGACAACATTTCTTTAACACAAATAAGCAGAACAACTGCCATGGCAAGAGCAACTGACACAACTGTGCTAGCTTCGTTTTGCTTCATCTAATACTATTTAACATGCTCAGCGCCAAGCTCAGACTCGATGTTCAGACGATTTGAGACAAAAATTTAAAAGTATTCTTTATGAGCTTTTTAGTGTCCTAGAGTTTATAATAATTTATTTTCTTCCCCTCCCCACCACTCCCCCCTTATTTTTCGCCGTGTATCGATAATGATACACGTGGCCTATGAAAAAGTTTTGACTCAAAACCATTTTCCCAGGCCACGTGTATTGTTATAGATACACACTAATTTAATTTTTCTTATATATATACTTGGATATACTTGGAATCTGGAAGTATACTGCGGCAAATCCAAGTCCAAAGTGTCTGATGTATCGGAGAAAACAGTCATGTCTCTCGCAGAAGGTCTGCTTGATGAAGGTAGGACAATATATACCGATAATTATTACACTAGTGTCCCTCTAGCATATCGATTGAGATGCAGAAAGACTCACCTAGTTGGAACCCTAATAGGTAACAGAAAGCACCTACCAAAAGACATTATGTCTATGAAACTGAAAAGAGGAGAGATGTGTGCCAAGCAAACTAACGATGGGATAGTAGCACTGAAATGGCGAGACAAGCGTGTATTGAGGATGCTGTCTACTAAAACATCTGCGCTCAAGGTAGTCACAGTTCAGAACAGGAATAAGCCAGCCATTCTAAAACTGGAGTGCATTGTGTACTACAAGAATGGAAAAATTTCAATTGATATAAGTGATTCGATAGCAACATATGGCTCAGCTCTTAGGCGATGTACGAAATGGTATCGTAAGCTGTTTATCGAAATTTTGTGGGGAACTTCTCTGGTGAATATTCATTTCCTCTATAATGTAAATATATCAGCAAAGAAAGTGACATTATTATTATTATGTATGGAAGGGAGGGAAAAATTATAAATGGCAAGTAAGCAGCACAAAAGTGATCTACCTGTTATATATTTCTATGCCGAAAATGCTTCAATAAAACTCACTAGAACAGAATACTCATAGAATTTATATTCCTAAGATTTTTTAGTTTTTTTTTTTCAAACATGGTTATAAGAGGATTACCGGAGGTTTTTCCTTTTTAAAGATGATCATTAGTTAAAATTAAAACGAAAATTTTTTTTTAAAAAAAAAAAAAAAATGTAAGAAATGTGTTTATAATTTTGATTTTTTTATAAATAATACTAGTGCAAAACAATTTTTTTTTCTTCCAAATTAAATCTTCAATATCTCAAGAACCATATGTCCTATTCCCAACCCAAACCAACTAAAAAACTCTCCTGGGCCAGAGGATTTTTTCAGCAGTAGAAAATGCATAGAAAGCGTGTGCATTAGGGATACACAAGGCAAAAACCAGAAGATAGGCTGTGTATCGTGAGCGATACACAATGTTTTGACAGTGTGTATCATTAACAATACACATGGCGCTGAGTGTGTTAAAATCACGAAAAAGCAACTCATAGTATAGGAAATTAGGGTTTGTACTTAGAGGGGCGCCACTATGAGATCTCGCACCACCCAAAAATTTTGCTAGGGCCGCCACTGACTACAAAATTGAGGCAGCACCATCTCTGCCCTACATGTATTATTATATTGAACATAGAGGATGCCGTAACTCTTCCTACTGTAATTAGCCCATAAGCTGCATGAGCAGAGAGATGTAAAGAACTCTCGAAAGACAACCTCCTTCGAACACTGCACAAACCTACGAGCAATTGTCAGCTGTGATTGACATCGCCCTCCACTCCCTATAAATATCATCCTATATCATTATTGGGAAGCTAAGAAGAAATTAACAATGTGATTGAAAATCAGCCAAAAACGTGAATTTTTAATACAAAGCGGCAATTCATCTCATAGGTGTCATATTATATCAGAATATAAATAATGGTTTCAAATATTCCGTTTGGAAACAATTATAGATTTGAATTGAATTGTTTCCATAAACATAATGTGCATAGAATAATTCAAAATATATATACAATGAATTTATAATGGTTATGATTCCAAATTAGACATTGATGACAAGTGAGTCTGACCAACCTGTACAATTGCCGTCAACCATTTCTTCAGTATTAGCAAGCTGTAAGTTCATGTAACCATCGGCAGATACAAGCAAACCTTTATATTCATGGCCCCACTTAAGTTTTACAAGAACTGCCTTTCCTGTGAGGCTGTTAAGGAATGGCTTGGGGTTAATTGGCATAGCCGCCGCCATTTTTACTGTTTGTTTTTCCTGCGAATATAGACAATGTTATCGTTACTAAAGTATTGTCAAGGTAATACGACTAAGTTGTTCACTGCTGTTTTTGCAAAATAACTTACCTTGAAAATTTAATATAACCTAAAACCGTCAACTGCCGCCGCTTTCGCAAGTATAGATAGATACAGACTACGTTAGTACTCTTATTAGTTTGTGATACAGACAGATACTCAAACAGATAACATTGTAGTCTTTGGTATACAGTATGTTTATACCCGTTTATACTCTGTGCACACTCTATATAAAAAAGAGGTTTTCCTCTTCCTTTCCTTCCTTTTTAAAAGCCTCTTCGAAGATACCTAATGGCCAATGGCAAGGCGGTGTATTCTTCTTGGTGAGTACAACCATAGTTCCGACCGTTAAGGTGGCCCTAGTCGATGACACGAACTAAGTGGTGGGCGGGGTTAAAATGCAAGCTATCTCAGCCGACCGATCACATGCGAAAGCGAAAGGCATGATGATTACAACGAAACGAGCGCGCGAAATTTTATAAAAAGACCTTTGGGAATCTGGATATCATGAAAAATCTATTGAATGTATCTGTTCAAAATAAAATTATTTGCACTTTTGAACACCTAATCTATCCCTGTATGGTAACTGTTTTGCAATTTTCGTTCTTCTTATGGTATTTTTATCCGCTAAAAGATGTGTTAAAATTAGTACTTTTAAATATATTATTTTTTTACTTTTTTGTTTCCGTACAGGGCTAGATGATTATGAGACAAATTGAAATCGTTTTTATTTTGAACGTACACCATCAAACAGTGGAGTAATCGCCAGACTACGTTTGTATGGAAGAATGAGCGACTAGTGTACCCTTAGAGGTTCAGTCGTTGTGTTCCATTTTCGCCGAGAGAGTAACGTATGCAAATATTCCGCCTTCCATCGTTTCCAAAATGTCTGCACCAGCCGGTCTAATAATTTATGGCGTGCAGAAATATTAAGTTTCTCCTCGTCTATGTCTATGACGGGCAGATGTTTCAAAGGCGTTAGATTCAAAAAATGCGCTGGGGTTAGAGCCAGCGGCTCCAAGGGGTCACTTAACAACGTACGACAAAGAGGGTGGCTATTCATGACGCACTCGATTTTAGCGAGCACAGTGCTTAATTCTGCGAAAGACAAAATTTGATCTCCAATTACTCGATATAAATGGCTCTTTAGACTCTTAATATTAGTCTCCCAATTTCTTCCAAAATGGCTCGCGGCGGGGACGTTCAGAGACTACTCGATGCAGTTCTCGGCTAAGATGTGAGCGAACTCCGAATTATAATATTTAGTGCTTAGAAATTCATGTAATTCCGATAAAATACGTTTCGCACCGACGTAGTTCGTACCGTTATCCGAGTACATTTTACTTACAGGGCCACGACGGGAAAGGAACCTTTTAAATGCACCCATGAAGCACGCTGTGCTCAGATTACCAACAAGTTCTATATGCACAGCGTGAATAGACAGACATATGAAAATACAGACATAAGCTTTCGTGGATCTTATACCACGCCCGCGAGTAAGCGTGACCTTAAACGGATCAGCAAAGTCTGGCCCGGTGTGCATAAAAGACTTGACACAAAAGATTGTGTCACACGACAAGACCTAAGGTCCGCCATTTCCGGAAATGACGGCTTAGGACGCACTCGAAAGCAAGCCATACATCTGTACAACCGATTGCGGATTAAATTACGTGCGTGCGGAAAGAATCCAGTAATTCTAGCGCAAAATGGACATCAACAATTCGGAGCCAGCATGACAATTCAATTTATGGTGGTAATCAATTAATAAGTTCGAAATATGGCCCTTACGCGGTAAAACTATAGGGTTCCGTTGATCGAAACTCAACTGTGAGTTAGATAAGAGCCCAGCTACTCTAACGATGCCATCTTGTAAAATAGCTTAAGGCGTTGAAAAGCACGACTACAAGTTCTATTCGATTTTAATCTTGTAATTTCATCAGAAAAATGTACACATTGAAGTTCACGCAATACTAGCAACTTGGTATAACTATAATCGGACGCAACGATATACGGACGTCGCGGTAGAAGCTTCGCGAATCGATACACGTAAATCACGCTACGCAATAATTTCTACATATAAACAATCGATACCAAAAATACGAACAAACACTACTTAATGAATTCTAAAACTACAAAGGCTATATTGTAACGACAAAAATTATTTTAATATAACACAGAGTCAGCGTACTGCTGTGGCGCAGATAAACTATATTTTTTTATATGGAACACTAACAAGCTAAACAAACATTAAGCAAAATACTAATATATAATTCTATGAAAGACAAACTGATATTTAAATCACACAAAACTCTCCAATCACAAGTATGAAATTTTTAACACGAATTGAAACTATAAGTATTAATAATTTTAAGCGGTGAAGCTATGCGACGAACGCTTCGGAACAACATTGCTTATGGCATGTTGCTCGCGAAGCCTCACTTCTTTCCGCCAAGCAAGATTGGCCTCAGCAGGTCTATTCCATAGCCTCCAATGAGGCACGCTTTCTGGCGCAGTGGCTCGGCGTCTCCATGCGCCACGACCCTGATTCACACCGCGCGCGCTTCCGCTAACGACATCGATTTGAGTCCCGGGTCGCGAAACACGTGCACCGTATATGTCACCTGATGGGTCGCGGGCCGATCTAACTTTGTTAATTTGGGCCTTCTTTGCGGTGTTTATAAACCTGGCTCCAGGGCTATCCCTATTTGGCGTTCCCTTCGGCTGCGATGATACTACAACAGGTTTACTACCTATTCCCGTCCTAATAGACTCTAACGTCTTGATTCTCGACCCCTCGCATAATCTATTATCCGAGATAAGTATAGGCGGAACGTTCCCCTTCTCTATTTCCCGAAAATTGCGAGTCAATAATTCGGGAGGTTCAACAGCGACGGTGCAACAATAGGATGTTGCCGAAACATTATGAGCGGTAGCGGTAGGAGAGGGATCAATAATGACGTAACCCTAAACGGTCTCCAATGCGTAAGGCTCGGTACACGAGAAGTTACCCCTGACCTTATTGTGTAACAAAAGGTGAGGGAAAACAGATGCCCCAATGAGCATGTCAACATCTCCAGGGACGGCGTAAGTGTCGTTCGCCAAAGTTAAATTATCAAAAATAATCATTGCTGAGGAGTCGACCGAAACTGTCGGCATACGCTCGGTGACCTTATCTACTACTAGTGCACTTATATTAAAATTAATACTACGATCCAGACGAGAATAAAATTTTAAATTTATAGAACCTTGTATAGTCTTATTGAAACCTCCAATTCCCTTTACTACGGGGCATGAAGTATATATCATATTCACTAACAATCCTAAACGTTGACAGCATTGCTGTGTCACGAAACTAATCTGTGATGCACGGTCCAGTAATGCACGAACACTCTGTTCGTTTCCATGCGAATCTCTAACTACGATACGGGCTCTACCCAGCAACACAGTGGAAGGAGACTGCGTTTCCACGTTCGACAGTGAACACAGGGCGACATCATCCGGTCGACCATTGGAAGCGTTGACCTTAGTGGGTGGAGTTTCACTGTCCGATTTGTTTAACGCGGATATGTTACCACTCTCAAAATGCATCAATCTATGGTGTCTGTTTTGGCATTTGTTACATACTGAACTGGAGTTACAATTAGCGACGCGATGCCTATTGCTTAAGCAGTTTAAACATAAGTTGTTCGTCATTGCTATTTTATAACGTTTGCTCGGTGAATGCTTACGGAAGGTCGCGCAGTTATACAAATTACCGTGTTGGTTATTTTTACATAAAACACAGGTGCTATGAGGCGATGGAGGCGTGGTGTATACATACGTCAGAGACTTAGCTGTTCTCGCTGACGAGACCGGTCGATGTTTGACCCACTTCTTCGCTTCGTGTTTGGCACTCGAGGAACGCTGTATTACTTTAATTTGATCTCGAACGAAAGATGCCAAAGATCCGAACGAAGGCAATTCAGAGCTAATATTCTCCATTTCAAACGCACGCACGGTGTTGCGGTCTAGCTTCTTTAATGCGATATGTAGAAACACAAAGTCCATGTTACGAATTTATCCAAAAACTGCTCTAAGCCAGTGATGTTCGCGGATGATATAATTTTAAGATCGGATATCTGGTCTAGATATGAAGAGGCTAACATTCGCTTATCTTCATATTTGTTTTTAAGCGTTTCGAAAATTAACGAATAATTGTTTGCTGTTGGTGTTTAACGCGAACAAATGGTCTGTGCCCTACTACTTAATTTACTAATTTAATAATACAATCTTTCAGCGTCCGATAACGATGGATTGTTATGTAAAAAAATAAAATATATTAAAAAAATCAAAAAAATTAAGGAAAAACTAAAATATTTTTCAATTTCGGTCCAGTTTTTTAGATACACTAACTGCATAAATAACTCTGTAATCCCATACAAATATATAAGATTACAAAGTTATATTTGCAGTGAATGAATAAGTGTACCTGTATATGTATAATGGGTGTAGATAAGTACGTTGTTGACATTCAAGAAGTAGAAGGTACCGGAAAGGAAAGAAAAGTAAGACTATCATAATGATTTCTTAAATTTACGCGAACACTACACATTGAATAAAACTATTATTTACGGATTTTATCGCGTTTAATTCCACTTTAATTTATTTTTACTCTTCCGACGTTTCGGGGTGCTTTACAGCACCCGTGGTCACGGGGGGACTGAGATGTTTGACGTCCCAATGTCATAGTTAGTCCGGCTACCTTCAGTTTTTGAATATTAATTTTTGGTCCGATTTACGCAAAATGAGCTTATAGTATCATGAAGTCTTGCAGTGGTATGCTTGGGTTTGGGTTTAATTTTGTAAATTATAGGATCCCAAACAGCTGGCAGCACCATAAAAAAACAAACAAAATAAACAAATAAAGAAATACCAAAAATTAACGATCAAATCAAATGCTAAACATCCAAGTCAACGCCAGAACAATACACAACCGTTGACCATAGACATAAACGTTAATAAATTCATTTATTTCAGACAACAAAGGTCCATGGGTTAGTATTACAAGTAATGCTTATAAACTAAGTGTTAGTATTTTGAAAACATTTAAGTGAAATTATAAATAAATAAAATAAAATAAAATCTCTTTTTTTCGGACAAACATCCATAATTGTTAGCTACGTTAGTAACAATTAAGTGCAGACATAAATAATTAGTTTAAGTACAAACCAGGCCTACCCGAGGCACTAGGTTTATGCACATGCATATTCACCCAGTGTCCCATAATAGGACAATCTGTTTTGCCACTAAAAGCCCTCAGTATGGTGTTGGAGCTACCACGTATTCTGCGCATGAGCGAGGCTACACGTTTGCGCAACACCGTTTCGAAGCTATCAGTGCGCGCTTGCGCATACATGCCCGATGCGCTACAAAATCGCGGCAGACCCAACATAACCCTGAAGGCATTATTATACTGTACTCGGAGTGCACTGAAAGCCCCCCGCGTATAATCAACCCACAGATTACACGTATACATTGTTTGGCAGAAGGCTTTAAACAATGTTATTTTAACTTCTGTGGTACATCGTGAAAATCTGCGGGCTAAGATATTGCAGCGGACTGCCAACGATCTCCTTTCCCTCTCCATATCACAGCCATCCCTCAGCCTCTCGTTCACAATGTGACCAAGATACTTGAAGGACGATACGCGATGTAGAGCTACTCCGTTTAGGTACACTGGCGGAACATTAAGAGCTCTGCTACTGTCTGCCTTAAATACCATAAACTCGCTCTTCTTTACATTGTAAAGAAGACCGTGAGACTTAGCAAAACGCTCACAAACGCTCATCAGTCTTCTGAGAGCAGCGGCATAACTTATACTATTGACACAAAGACCGTCTATAGAGCATCCGACACGCATGCTGCTGAGCCCACGAATCAGCTGATCAATATAGCAATTAAATAGTGTGGGAGAGGTCAAACCACCTTGTCTCACCCCACATTTAAGCTTAAACTCATCAGAAAACTGTCCAAGCCATCTGACTTGGTTAGTCTGATGTCCATACCAGTGTTTCGGGACACCACTCGCCAACAGCTTCGCCCAAAGAACATCATACTGAACCAAGTCAAATGCCTTCGACAGATCTAGAAAAGCAGCATATACACATAAGAAATCATTAAGCATATACACATGTTTTTCTGCAAGTGTAGTACTTGATTATATGCTTGAGGGACATAATAGCACACTCAGTGGATAACCCTGGCCGAAAACCGAACTGGGCGTCGTGATACCTAAGATGTTGTTTAAGTTGTCTCTCAAGCAAACAATCAAGCACTTTAGCCGTCACAGTTGCTAATGAGATCGGTCGGTAGTTGGTCTTATCCGAAATATCCCCAGTTTTATTTTTAACAATTGGAACTACGACCGTTCTCATTAGATCCGCAGGTAAGTAGGCATGCCTACTACAGATTGTGAACAGCATTCCCAGCAACCTTGGCAGGTGAGGCTCCGCGTAAAGGAAACGCTCAATGCTGAGGCCGTCGTGCCCTGGCGACTTGCCACGCTTCATTCCTTTTTTCGCCTCTAAAACCTCCTTGGCAGTGAAACGTTCTGGCACGCCGGTCACGATCGGCTCAGCAACCACCCTATCACATTTACCAGCATTGCCCGTGGTGGTGACAGACTGAACTTGGAAATGCGCTCGAAACAAGTTCGCAACATCCTTCGGGTCACTAGCGCCGTCGACACTCACCGGGACTTTGGACTTTGGACCCATTTTGGATGATTTCTTTTCATGCTTACAAGCTAGTATATTCATTTTAATTTGCTCTTTGTGATTTTGGCAGTATTTCAATTTATTTTTAAAAACTTTTCTTGACTCGCACATATCTATGTATAAGGAGCCCTCTCGTGGCCTTCCATACCACACCCAGTTTAGGAATTTCTGGCGGGCATCTTGGCGCGCAGCCCGCACGTGTTTGTTCCAGCCCGCAAGAGGGCGGGCGTTTTTCCTGTCACCATTACCACCCGCATGGCTAAGCCTAGCTGCCTCTTGCATAACCTTTACAATGCTCAAATATAGGTTATCTACTATAACTAAGTGATCCAAACTATGATTATTACAAAGAGTATCACAACAACTACTTAATTTATCACGAAATTCAATTTCTTTTCATTTTTCATTATAGAGTTTTGCGTACAATTCTAACTCACTCTTATTTCTATTACCCCATATAGCTTTGTCAGTTGAGGCACACATCAAAGTTTGCTAGGCATCAGATTAGCAATCTCGCACTCAATTTCTAAAGGGAAATGATCGGACCAGTAAACATCGTAGTGTACCTTCACAGAGACCACAGACCTCCGCGCCGCCTCAGTGATTATGCAATGATCCAACCACCTCCTACTACCATGCGCTTCACTGACAAATGTATATGTGTCTGAATCTAAACCCAAAATGTTAAGATCAATACAATTCCAATTTAACTCATTACAAAAATTTTACATTTCAGTACCAAACAAATGCCCTGGGTGGGCATTAAAATCCCCTAGAATATAAACTGATTCAATATCACAATTTTCAACAACTGCCGCAATCTCACTCAGACACTGAACGTATTCTACTAAGTTTTCCGCACAATCTGTAGGCATATACACACTAAAAACTAACATCTCTCGGTCCGTAGTACTAATTTTTATTGCCGCAATACGATCACTATCACATTCAATAACCGAAACACAGTGAAACTTCAACTTATTCCATAACAGCGCCACTCCGCCATACTGACGCCCACGTAAAATACCTTGAGCTTGAGAAGTATCTACCGCTGACTTACCATAGTAGCCAAATTCCTTGCTAACATAACTGAGTTCTGTTATTTCATGCGGTAACAGCCAGGTTTCTTGCAGTGCAATAATATCTGCCTTACGACTCAGATAAGTTACGCACTCTCGGGATCTCTTAAAGTTTTTACAGTTAAACGAAATAACTGATGTTTCATCCATAATGATTAAAATTACGTCTCATTTTTACTTGAATCACTTTCTTTGTTATTTTCACGTCGGCGGAAATTAACAAAGCGACGAAATATTATTCCATCAGGCCACAGATTACAATCCATAAATATAGTTAGTTTATGTTTAGGAACAAGTACCTTGTAAGAACTATAATCCTTTATCTGCTTAGACTTCATTTTTTATAACTTCACTGTTATATTAGTTTTACTTTTTATGTACGATATAATGTCACTCTCACATGTATCGACATGTACATTATTTATAAACAGTGGTATTAGAATATCCGCTGCGCGGAACTTTTGCTCTAAATCAATGCAGGTGCCCTTTTGGCTGTTAAAATGGTTCCTATATTTTTTCCTCTGCACTAATTTCCACTCTTCACTTTTTTCCTGTTCCTTCCAAGTAATACCATTATTATTACTACGCACAAGGTCCGACATACTCATTTGTGTATTAGTTTGTGTGGTTGCGCGTTCGGGATCTATGCGATGCTCGTTTAATGAGACCAGTAACGCAGTTTCAGACACGTTCGAAACCTCTGCATGGGCCTCCACGGGTATCTCGATGCGCTGTGTAACAGAGACAGATGATTCGCCATCCGGTGCACGCGATGGAGACGGGAAGCGCTGCGCAGGGGCAGACCGTGTGCCACTAGTATTGCACTGACTCATTGCCACGGTCGTCTTTGTGTGAATATTAGATGTCGTTGTCTCGGGCGGTATATTTATTATATCAATTGGACCACTTTTACAATTAAAACTATTTTGTAAATTAGCAGATCCCCGTATTCTATTCACATAATTGTTGCACTCAAAATTTTTAACTAAGGACGCTTGCTTAAGATTCGTCACTTCATTTTTTAACGGTGTAAAATTCTCGCTATTTACATAATCCTCCTTAACATACTCGAGTTCATTTCGCAGCGTAATAAAATCTTTAAGTAACCTAGTGACATCGATATGATCAAATGTGACTGGAGGCAGCTTATGCAAGTCACGGGCCACAAATATCGGCAATTCTTCAGGGTCCACCTCTTTAATTGTACTGGTGATGTCCTCCAGTTCTCGCTGACTTTTTCCTTCTCTCTTACGAAGAACTTTTCTTGTTGATTTTCTGAGCGACTCGAACAGAAGATTCTTCGCTGCCAAAATTTCCTCAGGCTTGAAAGCTGTTATACACAAACTGATAATTCCATCCTCGTCCATAATATCACATTTATTCTGAATAAACGCTAATAGCTCATTTAGTGCAATATTGCACGTAGCACACTTCACGGTGGAGGTCGTTGACCCCGCCGGACCGGTCATCGTTAACGTGGACACTCACAGCTAAGCGCAAGCGACAATCGAACAAAATATAAGAGAGTACCCGATTATTTTTCCGCGCAACCAAGTGGAATTGAGTACCTCCTCCTTTTTGAACTCTGTAGAAAAAGAACACAGGCGTTACTAGATATGTTCCCCATACTGGGAGAAGCTGCAACTATAGATAAAACAACGCACTGTCTATAATTTGTCAAAACATACACCGGACGAACCGACAATGAAAGTATTAGCGAAAGGAATGAACTTCGCATTAACACCGCGAAAAATCCCGTACGAAGAAATTATCTGCAGTGTCGAGGACTGTCTGTTTAAGAATAATACCGGTAAGGAAGATTTGGAGGCTATACGTCAAGATGTTTCGTCCTTGTTACGTCGTAGTTCAGTGTCGAAACAAACCTTCCTAAAGACGTATTACAGCGCTGAATAACTTACGGAACAGACCAGAGCTCACGATTCTCCTCACGGATAAAGGAAATGCTACGGTAATAATGGGCACGTCGGAATATAATTTTAAAACACAACAACTTTTATCGGACGAAAGTACATATAAAAAGGTCAAAACAGACCCCACAACTAGCACGCTTAAAACAACTAGCGATTTAATAAAGAAATACTCCGAAAAATTAAATCTAGACGTGAATTCGCTAATACCACCATGTACCAAACCGCCGAGGTTGTATGGGTTGCCGAAGATATACAAACCAAACGCTCCACTACGTCCCATAGTGCCCAGATCGATTCACCAACTTATAAGCTGGCACAATACTTAGCAAAAATACTATCACCACTGAGAGGATATACCAGAGCACACACAAAGGATTCATACCATTTTGTGAGTGAGATAAAAGACCTACATCTCGCTGACAATGAAACTATGGTCAGTTTTGATGTTCAGTCACTATTTACATGCCTACCTATTGTTGACTGCATCTCAATTGTAACTAGGAAGCTAGAAGAAAATAACATGCCTCAAGAATATGCAATATTACTTGAACACTGCCTCACATCTGGCTATCTATTGTGAAAGGAGGAGTTCTACAAGCAAGTAGATGGTGTGGCGATGGGCTCACCTGTGTCTCCCATAGTCGCCGACATATTCATGGAGGACTTTGAGGAGAAAGCCCTTCTTACTGCTCCTGTAAATCCAAGGTTCTACAAGCGGTACGTAGACGACACTTTCACAATTTTACCATCTGACAAAGTAACTGCATTTTTAGACTACCTTCTCTCCATAAACTCTAAAATACAATTCACAATGGAGTTAGAGGCAAATAATTCTTTAGCCTTCCTAGATGTTTTAGTCATCCGAAATCCTGATAACACTATTGGTCACACTGTGTATAGAAAAAAGACCCATACCAACCGATATCTAAATGGTGAATCTCACCATCATCCTTCACAGTTAGCTACCGTGGGTAAATCTTTGTTTCAGAGAGCACCAGGGATCTGTGACAGAAAACATCTGGCCGCCGAGCTTGTCAGCATGTCAAGCAAGTATTGCAAGACAACAAGCTTCGGGTCCCGCGCCTACGTCACAGTGAACGAGTGAAGCTGGCAACAGTCGAGCGCGCACCTGCTGTACTACCGTATGTTAGAGGATTCACAGACAAGATTGGCTACATCTTGAAGCGAGCGTCCATTAAAACATACTACAAGCCGCCGAAGAAGATTAGTCAATTTTTACCATCCATCAAATGCAATATTCCTCTACAAGATGCAAGTGTATACAAGCTAGATTGTGAATGTGGTCTCTTACATAGGTCAAACAAAAAGATCTATTAAAACCCGCGTGAAGGAACATATAGCTGAAGTGAAGCACCGACGCTCCGGGAAGTCTGCAGTCTGCGAACATGTTCAAGTCTTCCCCACCATTACATTAGATTTGATAAACCACAAATCCTCGCAAAAGAACACCGATTCCTACCAAGGATGATACGCGAGGCTATTGAAATTAAAAAAAAACATCCAAATTTCAATAGAGAAGATGGATGGGTGCTGCCAGCTGCTTGGGATCCTATAATTTACAAAATTAAACCCAAACCCAAGCATACCACTGCAAGACTTCATGATACTATAAGCTCATTTTGCGTAAATCGGACCAAAAATTAATATTCAAAAACTGAAGGTAGCCGGACTAACTATGACATTGGGACGTCAAACATGTCAGTCCCCCCGTGACCACGGGTGCTGTAAAGCACCCCGAAACGTCGGGATAATAAAAATAAATTAAAGTGGAATTAAACGCGATAAAATCCGTAAATAATAGTTTTATTCAAAGACTACCTACAAAAAGAAATGAGATGCTATCAAAAACATAACTTGTAAAAAAGCCAAGTCTTGCAACTCAGTTTTTCGACCGTAAAAAGTCGTGAAATCCATGTAATACCAAGTCGGTTAATTTATTCAGTCCCTACTTAAGGGTCCTTCCGTTTTAAGTTATTACGTAAATAACTTATACGTGTATTATGCGACCGGGAAGAATTTAGAATGCGTCACTTGCATAAATATTACGAATAGCGGGATTAGGTAAACAGAAAACTAGCGGGTCAAACTAAATAAATAAGCGTCTATTTACCTATGCGAATAAAGGTACAATTAAATTTCAATTATTTTCAATTTTGAAAATTCAACAATACAGCGTAACGTTGGTAATGCTAAGCGAAGTTAAATCTATCCAATGTTAACAAACTAGAGTGCATTATCTCAGGAATTGGTTCAGCAGTTCGACTCGATAAGGCCATAGGGCGTCAATTCCGAATCCAGTTCGAAGGACCAGAAATGGTTGGGCGACGGACCTAGGGGCTCTTGAGTCCGATTCCCAGGTCGGTCCTTGACTCTATTATGCGAGATGTTACTAGGTGGACTTTATGTGCGGTTTCTTGATACTCCAAAACAAGATGGCTGACGTGGGACGCGACGGCCTTGGATGATGCACTCGCTCTTCCAAATCTACTACTTTACTAGTCTCAAGATGGAGGTCTACTTGAGCCGGTGGGAGAGAAAATGTGACGGAGAAAACAAAACAAAAAAAGCCTCAAGTCAAATTATAAAAAAAAAGAGGGAAGAAAAGGAAAAACGCACTTACCGGGGTGGAGTTCCTTCTGGTGCCGCGGTTGACGCTCCTGGGCTGGTGGTGTGTTGGAAGAGAGGCGGTGCGCGACGACAACTCGCACTATGCGAGGCGGTTACTTCTAGCAGTTCTGTGGCCGACTGCCACAGATGTGCAATAAAAACTAGCGGAGTGAACTACGATGCAATAAGGGCGAGCGACGTCAGTGCGTGTCCTTATATGGACAGGCCATTTCTACCACTTCCATATTGGCGGGGTGCGTTTCTCATTGGCTGAAAAGGTGGCATCACATTTTAGACACCCTCCCCCTTCAGTGCTTGTGGAAGGAATTTGTGGATATAGGAAGGGGAGACACTGGCGAACAATAATTAACCTAACAAAATATAAGAGAGTACCCGATTATTTTTCCGCGCAACCAAGTGGAATTGAGTACTTCCTCCTTTTTGAACTCTGTAGAAAAAGAACACAGGCGTTACTAGATATGTTCCCCATACTGGGAGAAGCTGCAACTATAGATAGAGTCCGAAAAAAAATTAATGTTTTAAAGAACGGTTATTATCGAAAGTTTAAAAAGGTCAAAAGCAGCTTTTCCACAGGATCGTCTACAAACGATGTTTACGTACCAATGTTGTAGTATTGATGTCGTTTTTGTAAGCAGAAGAAGTATTCAAGCCAGGAACTGATGGCGTCATAGAATAGTTATATATATATATATCTACAAAGGGTTGACTATCGACCTATTAAAATTATGTATCACTAGTTTTTGAAGTCGGCTTTTATTGGTATTCTTAAAGTTAAATCTAGAACATTTAAATCTTGCATTATATTATTACTTTGTGTATACTGGGTTACTGGGCACGTTTTTGTAGACTGTTGTCATCCAGAATCTTTTTCTTTTTTTTTTTCTATAGATGACAGAAGCAGAATTCCCATCTTTTGGCGTTTTGACAACACCGGTTGCATTACAAAAAAATTGCGTGCTTTCTCTACTAAAGTTATTTCATCTAGAACTCTCGGTAGAGAGTAATTGTGTACTGGGATCTAGAACCATAGATAAGCTAATCTAGCACGCTTGATGCGTGCACGATAGTGTGTATGTTACGTCCAGCACCGCGGCTTTGAGCGGAAGTACATCAAGCTGGACTGTATGTAAGCCGTTTAAGGCGCGGTATCTCTCTTTTACTCATAAGCGCAATCTATGGAGTTTATACTAGATCTATACCCTATATAATGTTGTAGTTTTTGAGGGAGTTTTGGCGGGAACTTGGCCGTCGAAGGATTGTCGCTTGAATAGTAGTTTGAAGTGAATTTTGATTAGTAAAAGTGATGCGATTTTGTGAATTAAGTGTCTGCGCGTGTTAATTATTAGAGAAAATGACAAAACAAGTGCTTTGATGTGATATAAACTTCAAGATATTTTGATCACACACATGAAGGGCGCCCCGCCTTACGAGTATAAACATGAGTGGCTGCCGTCGTTAAATGTCCGCTGGGTTAAGCTGTCGTCAAATTATCGCAAAAACTTCGCAATGTGACGCATCAGTATATTGTGAAGATTACATATATAAAAACGAAGATTACGAAACAAATGATAGGCTCAGAAGGGCTAGAACCCAGAGCTCTAAAGAAGCCAGTTAAAAAAATGTAGTCTTTGATGGTGATAGAAGCCGTATTGAAGCTGTATAATACGTTAGTACTCTAGTTTGTGCTGTATAACGTAGACAGAGAATATAAGCACAAACCATAGAGATATAATACCTATACTTCTAAGTCAGTGGCACAAACTAATAAGGGTACTAACGGGTACTAACGTATAAGCTTGCTACGTATCAGAGGGTTCCACACTTAGGGGTTTTCCCCCCAAATTTGGGGGTAAATAAGTGAGGTGGGATTTTTTAGGGGTGTTATATTTTTAGGGATTTATTGACTTTTTAAATTTTTCGTTTTTTTTTGAAGAAAAATGAAGCTATACAAATTAGGTCCTGGGGTAATATTTAATCTAGCCAATCACATTTAGTTGTTGACTTATCAGCTTAGCGACATCTAGTACGATTCCTCGTTACTAAGTATGTATGCGGAATTGAATGAAAAACAAGGGTACGACATATTCCAACCAGTTACTAAAATACTCTATGAATTATACTATAGTAACCGTAGACAGAGAAACCTATAGACAAATTGACGCTTTCTTTCGCATTCGCACACGAAAAAGATAGATTTATGCATACGTCTTGCATAGAAATGAGATAGAGCGATGTGATTGTTTGTACCTTTCTCCGTGCCGGTTTTTTTGTTTAGCAAACTCTACAGTTTGCTAAACAACTTTAACAGCGTAGCGATTTAAGGAGTTTACAAGTTGATTTAAGTGAGAAAAAAGTGTTTTGTGAGCTTAACATTGGTGAATGTTGGTCAGTTTTTAAAGGTCAAATTTTTATCTAAATGTGTTTAAAAGTCATAAAGATTATTGTATAACCTAAAAATTCGTTATCGTCCTTTCTCACTCGAGGCCACGCCGATCATTAGTCTATAGGTTTCTCTGTCTACGATAGTAACCTTCATTACAACTACTCTGTGGTGACTGATGGCTAAGTTGTCTATGCTTACTGGAAATATGTTGATTGTTATTCACTTGTTTAATTTAAATTTGTTATTGTACTGGTACTGCTGTCGACAAGCAATTTTTAAATTATGCCTAACGAAAAAAGAAATTTTGATAGAAACAGGCGTTACTTTGCGGAAATCCATTATAATAAAAAATAAAAATATAAATGTCTTTGCAACCTTCCACTAAATAAATGCAATGATGTGTCTTACCTGGATTGAAGAGCTCCTTCCGCCCTTCCTCAATTGCATGCACTAACTCCGTCACCATTAGTCCCAGCACCACTACTCCCTAGGCATGTCGATTCACTCTTAAAAAATCGATCTCTGAATCGATTTGAATCGAAAACACTAGAATCGTAATGTAGACTCTACGGCGGCTGACCGCTAAGTCTTAGCGATCAGCCGCCGTAGAGTCTATAAAAGAAATTTTGTTAATGAAATATTTTCTTTAGGCATAATTTGTTAATTATGCCTAAAGAAAAAACAAATATAAAACAACTGTCACGATTACAATTTTAAATGCAAGTCTCGAACGCGCGTTCATCGTGTATAGTATTATCAAAAATAAGTTGCAGAATAGACTATTTATTGATATGCCATACTTTGTAGTATGATGATCGTGATGATGGTCCGATTTAAATTGCAACAAAATGGTGGTTATTTAATGTCAATATGTACGATTTCTAAAACTCAGAGGATAATTAAATCATATTGGATGTTTCAAATAATGTATAAATTGTAATTTATGTATGTGAAGAATATTAAAAAATATTTTTTATTATTTACTAATTATTATTAACTGATTATTATTAATTTTTTTATTTATATTCGTTATAATTTTTAGGGGGATTTTGATGTTATTGTCACGATTTTAGGGGTTTTTGATTTAAACTGGGGGGAAATTTTTTGAGAGTTGAGAGTACTGACTTATCTATTTATCTATGGTGACATTGGTCTGTACCGTAGAGGAAAGTAATATATCTGAATATATCGTAGCGTAGCGTATCGTAGTTTCGTACTTTCGTAGTCTAGTTCTATACACGCAACTGTGGTATGTGTTATGTTTGTGTTGAGTAAACTCATATATAGGATGTGTTCCGAAATACAACGCAGTTTACTGTCCAATCCAAATGACGCCATGAATCGACGCTATACTGGTGATTCGTTCCAAAACATTGGACAGTATATGACGTCATACTTTTGCGCCATTTGGAAAAGTATTGGCGATTATTATGTCATTTTGTGCTCCAAAAATCATTATATCCTCCTAATGGATATACCATCAATTATTCTATAATTTTTTGTATTTGAATAAATAGAAACAAATTCTGGCATGCTTCATTCGGCAAACACACAATTAAAAATTGTTTTATTATGGCCGGATATCCGACACAATATGGCGGCGGCACGCTAGGTACAACAAAGTGTCAAATGATACGTCATTTGCATTGAAGTATAGCTTCTACAATTTATTTATCTATGGACAGTATACTGCGTTGTATTTCGGAGCCTACCCATAGTTAGTAATCTATGAGTAAACTAAAACTATTAGCCGTTTTACTTTTATATCTCTGATTCGATTCTTTTTAAATTTGTGATATTTTCGTTAAATAATTTCTTGATAATTACCATTAAATAAAGCAATTAAATGGCTACTCTTGAAGATAAAATACTTGGAGAGAAGCTACATAATTATTGTAGCAGCAGCGAAGATGAAGGTTCCGATGATGAAGAAAGAAGTGGTGATGAGGAAGGAGAACCCTCTTCGAAATCACCAGTTGTATCAGCTGAAGCCCCGCCTGTCAACAACTGGAATGGCTCAGCTAGTAACACGGGACCAAAAGGTGTTTTAGAAGATTGGAGGAGATTCAAACAATTAGAAGCAGAAAACCGAAAAGAATTGGAAAAGGAGCGCATAGCTCTGGCAAAAAAATTAACATTATCAGTAAAAACAGAGAGAGAAGAACAGCAAGCAAAGGAAAAAGAAGAATTGGAAGACGAACTGAATGAGCTTATAGATGAGGAATTTCTAATGAAATATCAGCAACAAAGAATACAAGAATTAATGTCTCAGTTAAAAAAAGCACCTAAATTTGGTAAGGTTATTACATTAAATAATCAAGAAGAATTCTTGAATGCTATTGATAAAGAAGATATGAATGTTACAGTCATCATACATATTTATAATCGTAAGGTAAAGTCATGCACAGCTATGGATGGATGTCTTAATGTTTTAGCAGCAGACCATCCTACAATAAAATTTTGCCGAATAGATGCAGATGTTGCTGGGCTTAGTCAACACTTCAGGGTTGATGGTGTGCCAGCACTCTTAGTTTATAAAGGAGGACAAATTATTGGAAATTTTGTTCAATTGGCAACAGAACTTGGTAATGATTTCTTTGCTGTTGATGTTCAAAGGTTTCTTATAGAATATGGTATGCTCCCTGAGAATTAACTACAAAAGCATTTTTTAGTTAAACTAATGCATGAATTTTGTGTGAAATGAGTATTGTGCCCACATTTGATTCTCAGTATTGTTATCTTAAGTTTAAGAAATTCACCATGGGGCAATAATGAAGAAATATCATAAGTTCTGTCTACATGTTATTGTATTGTGTTAACTTTTCACACTACAAAATTATGTGAAAAATATGTATGTAATAACAAAAAATATTGTCATGGTTAACTAGCAGTTTACATTCTCAGTTTCTTAAAAAAACTTCTATGTTAATCTCAGTGAATTGATTTGTTTTTATTAACATAAAATTAGATTTATTATCATATAATCTACTTTATCTTCGCAAGCATATTTATCTATCAAGTTTATTGTTGTCACTTTTGTTTGATATTTATTAATGTGTATCATATACAAATATAATGTTAATTTGCAAAATTCAGATTGCATAGCATTATAAATCTATTGAAATGTGTAGTGCTTCATCTTTGATCTACATAACATCTCTTGCTCTCACTTCTGTGACATTATTAATGCAGACTGATCTTTTCATTTTAAACACTAGATTTATAGTTAGATTTAAGAGTATGGATATTATATTCATTATACATATATAAGCTCAACATTTCATGAGTGATAATGTTATATCAAGACAAAAGTACAGATTTCTTGACCATATATTTAGCGATTACAACTATAAATTGTTATAATTTCAAATTTTTCATCTTAAAAGTCTATAGCTAAATATAGGCCGCCCCCATCGATTGCCTAATAGAAAGGATATTTGCCAGTTTGCTCACCTAACAGACAGCTTAGTAACTGAAATTTTTATTATTTTGAATTGTTATCAGCAAGATGCTGCTATCATCTCTAGTTTTAGTTTCCATCTGTCATTTGTTACAACACCCATAGGGTATGGTGTATAATTGCCGACATAAGTTGTGAGCACACTTTTTATTGGCCGATACGATGTTGACCACGCTGACATTCAGCGTGATTGGTTCACCAGTCGATTCTCATCGTCTATTGGTTTCGAATGTATTATTAGGCTTCCGTACACTTTGGAGCAATAATAGTGTGTTAGTGATAACTTTTTTAATTAGTTTATTTTCGTTAATTGTTTTTGTTACCTCGTTGTTAATTGTTGTTTTTTTATTCCTTGTTATTAATTGTTTTTGTTATTTCTTGTTTTTAGTTACTTTTGTTGTTATAATTTGAGTGTTCAGATTTTGGTCTAAATATGCAGAGAATGAGGAATTTGGTGTTAAATAGACAATCCTGACAAATGGTCTATTCAGTGTTTAGTTAAATGAAAAAATTAGGTACTGCGAAAAACATCATAGACGTATATAAACAGACTGCTGAGGCGACTAATGTCTCAGTAGCTACTGTACGGCACACCGCAACACCAGATTTTATGGAAGGCATATCACCTCTTCCTTCTTCTTAATAAAATAAACAATTCTAACCACCAGGTACACATTAAATACTTTATAGTAGATAATAAAATAACGGACACGAATATCTGCAACATTACTATATCAAAGTAAAAGTTGATGTGTTCGAGTAAACATTTTCATGAAAGTCTGCGAAAATATTCAATTATGAATTGAAATAATAAAGGTACCCAGTAATTTTGCCTGACAGTGCCGACCTACTTCCCACCACAGTTTATCTGCGCTCACGGCTCGTGTCGGCAACTATAGTCGATTTTCTTACAGAGCCACTATAATATGTTCTTTCTCATTAATATAAAATTACTAGGTTCACACTTATACTTGTAACATGTTTACATGTATATTAAGGGTGTCCTTCATTATTTAATTTTTTTTTCGTCCAATATGTGTGAAAAGCATACTTAATTACTTAACTAATGATGTTTTATTATGGATTAAGATATTAAAACTATTCTTGATTTATTTTATCATGTTTAGTCTAAATTATTTTCAATTCCTGATGTCCGTCAATCCGTTAAAAGTAGTTTTAATCAATGTGTAGTGTTCTCGTAAATATAAGAAATCATTAAGTAAAACTAATATTTAATTTTTTTATTTAGATTGTTGTTAGCAATCAGAATTAATCTTTTGATGTTATTGTTATATGGACCTCAATATTTTTTAACAACATATATATTGTTTCCTAAATTAATAGATTTTAGTGTATGTAACCAATAGCCTTTTATGAAATGTCAGGTTAAAATAGTTTGTTGATTATAATTATTGATTTAATATATTATGTTCTCATATGAAATTCTTTGGTTTTACCTTAAAAAATAAATAAAATCTAATTTTCTTAAATATTTATTTATGAGACAATTATCTCTAAGACACAGTAAAGTCTTACAAAAATCTTGTTTTCATCAAACAGAATTATAATACTTAAAGCATAATAGATAAATAATGACATTGTTTCCTATCAATACAGTGCAATACTTAATAAACTACAAAGGATTTTACGATTTTCAAAAACAAAATTGCAATCAAAAATTTTTCATTTGCTTTAAAATTTTTAACTGTTGTGGGTTGAATTTACACTTGCTTGTGTTATGAACACAAGTTTAATAAATTATTATGAGTGTCGACATTCAAAAATTAACAGCCTCCACTGTTTATGTTTTAAATCCTTTTTATATTTGAAATCTCTAAATTTGTTATTAAGAATCCATTGAATTGAATTGGGTAACATGACGCCTTTAAGTTTTAAGACATTCAGGCCCATGGACCCACGACATGGTCTTTTTGTTGATAATTTGGAAATTCATGTTGTGGGCACTTCAATCGGTTTTTCTTCATAAATATATTTTAAATATAGGGTTAGTTTTCAGGTAGTATTTATTTTTTCATAGATACCAATGACTCATAACAAGACAATAGATGTGTTGTGTTTATGAGTTGGGTAAACAAATATAAATTCACTTAAACAATAACTGTA
This sequence comes from Parnassius apollo, assembly GCA_907164705.1. Lineage (NCBI taxonomy): Eukaryota > Metazoa > Arthropoda > Insecta > Lepidoptera > Papilionidae > Parnassius > Parnassius apollo. Next base: position 2,393,707 of record CAJQZP010000117.1, read on the forward strand.
TTTAATTATGTAACAACATAATTATCAAATAACATTGCCATGTGGTAGCAGCATTAGAGAATCTATCACTCTGTTTTGTCCCATGGGTGTCGCAAGAGACTACTTTGTGTAATTCCAGCAAAATCTCATGGTTCTTATAAATCATTGTAACTAACCCGTTTCTGGCAGATGTAATTACTGCAGTGGCAGGGAGCAGTGTAAAAGATGCGAGATGTATGGTGATGCATTTCTCAATATGCCGGTGACGCATGGCATATTAGGCAAATCCTCCTAACATATATATAAATTACAAGCCTAGCAGTGAATTTCTGCAGCCTGGTAAAGATCTAGCACAAAGAAGCATCACAATCAAACTTATATGTCTACTGGCTAGAGGTTTATGTCTAGTATTATAAAGATAAGTCTTGTGTCCACATAATTTTATTTCTACCTTCCCATTGTGGTTTTGTCTCATTCCAATTTTTTCGGTAAATTCCTGTTTTAGTTGTTTTGAATTCAACATAACCTAAATTCTTATTTTAGATGTTATGTTTAAATTGAACTAAACAGTAGCGGGTGATCAAGTAGTTTTGTTTGTGAATCTGAATCTGTTATAGGTCGCGTCATGGTTTAATTAATAGCACTGACCTTGAATGCGCAGATTGGTGCGATTTTTAGATCTGTTTAGCGAAAGGAGTGAGGTGCGACGGAAGAGACGATCCGTGCCGGCGTTCTATTATTGGTCGCTCAGTCGCTTTCCCCACGCCTTGCTTTCATTCAAACGTCGCAAAGTCCTTAGAATACAGTCGCACATATCATTGTTTCTATACGTTCGATAATCACTTTTTAATTTCTAGTGTGAAAGATGCCGACAAAAGTGTTAACTAGGCAAGCTACAAAAATGGTGTACGACGTGAATTGTTTTATAAAAGAAAAACAATTGAAATTATTGGTAATTTAAAACAGGTAAAAAAACACAACAGCAGGAGCGACTTCTAAACTACAAAAAAAAACTTGGAAACAACTATTAAAACCTTACACTACATTAAAAATCGGGCAACTACTATGCTGATAAAATAATATTGATTGGAATTTGCAATCAATTCGCTGTAATTGAGGAAATCAGAGAGGAATTTGGAGAAACTAGTATAACAAATGAAAATTAATTACAATCGATTATTAACAATTTAAAACAATGTTAGAAAGTTTGAGGATGATTTGATAGAATAACAAACACCACTGCCGCTATAAATAATTAGAATTTAATGAATCTTTCGTTTTAATGTTAAAATATATAATTGTTAAAACATATTTAATATTAAAAATTAGGGCTATTTCTTTATTTGTCATGTTTATACCTTCATAATCATTATAAACAAGTTTAATTTATTTAAATTGCGCAAAATTTTTATATACCAACAAATTAAGTACTAACTCGTTTTTTTCTTAAATATGATATATTTTGGTTCTTAGAATTTCATCCGCACGCTATCCAATCACCTCTTCGTTATAACACTTCATCATTCTGTTCTGTGCACGAATGTACACTTGCGCAGAGCGCCCCTCCACTTTCGCCGAGCGCTGCTACACCGTGACGCGACCTATACCTACATGGGATATAAGTGATAAGCCCCAGAGACATTCGTTGGGTTGGAAGCAGGTATTAAAATCTTTTTATAATATTGGGGTACCTAATTATGTCCAATTAGGAGTTCAAGGGAAAAGCCTAGGGTCTGTAGAAGACTACTCATGACCTATTTTAACTTCTCTTCCACTGTCTCCCAACATGTTAATAAACTCCAGAGTACGAGTATGTTAACATAAACACGAGAATACACAATTTTACAACAATACTCGCGATTTATGTTGTAATTATATACTTTTTTTTATAGGATAGCGTGACAAACGAGCACACAGTCCACCTGATGGTAAGTGGTTGCTGTGGCCCAAGACATCTACATCTATCCTCATATGCGATTCAAAATGCAGATGCGTTGTCACCCGTGAGGACTAAGATGGAATGCCTTGTTTCCAGCAAAAAGCGTCTCCGGTTCTCTACACTCACCATACGAAACACAGCAGCATTAAGCTACTATTTCACGCTGGTATTCTGTGAGAGCGTGGTCTTTCCCCGGTCGAGACGACCTATTCGCGCTACGACTATACTACTAATATAAATGCAGCATGGCTCTACCATGTAGAATTATATACTTGAAATACAACAAACAAACAAACCTATGTTGTGGGTTCACTCTTAGTGCATGCATAATGCCAATAAAATGTGTAGAAGGACTTGATTGGGAACCTGTAATGTATATTTAATTTCAATTTGTTTTATTAGCTGTACATAGTATTACACTGTTTTTGTATAAAAAAAGTGAAACTATTAGAAATGTTACTATAATTATTACGTTGAACTACTAGCAAAGTTCAACGATTTCGTCTGACATTTCGGTGCGCCGACGCTTCGGTGGTTTCACAATAGGCTCGCCACCATCGTCTTCCTCAACGATTTCCATATCGCTGTCGCTGTCATCACGGGAGCGAGACGGACCAGGTTTCGGTTCATCAGAACCGTTCGCACCATTTGCTGGTTTATCGTCTTTAGGCGCTGGCATTGGCTCATTCGGGTCTGTGACCAAACGCCAAGACTTTTCGTCGTCTTCTTGTTGCAGTCTGACTCTCACTTCGTAATTCTGGAGGAAATCGTCGACCAGTAAAGCGCAGCCGTCGTTAAGTCCTATTTCTTCCAGCGTTTTGTGATTGTTGTGATCGGTTTCACCGGGCTCTGAGGACAGAACAACGAGGCCTTTTCCTTCGACCGTTGCATCTGGTGCCTGCATGTTGAGACCGTCTTTGAAAGCTGTTGTCAGATCCTTGAGCGTCAGCTGCTTGATGTTGCAAGCGAGCGCAACTTCCGGTTTAGGTGCGCAGACGTAACATTTTGGGTTTGGGGCTGTTAATGCTGTAAATACATTTATATTAAATAAATTATAAGAACAACATAATTATAGTTTAAAATTCATATTATTAAAAAAATTAAACTTACTTCTTTCTGGTACAAACAACTGACCCCTATGGTTCACCTTAGGTCTCAGATAGACACTAGTGCATGATTCTATTTCCCCTGTTAGTATGGATTGGGCGCGTAAAACCGCAAGTCCAGCGACGATTGCATTAGCCGTTGCTATCGCCGGAATTATATTCCCCGCCATTGCTAAAAAAATATGTATAATAAAGCACTACTGTTATATTGTACAGTAATTCTTAAACGAGAATTATAGGGAATGTGAAAGAGGCGTCTATTATAGACACACTAATAATATATGAAAAATCTTCTTTGCATTATATTATTTTGTTCGGGTTCGAAATTTATAACACTGATACTATAAAGTTAACGGCGATTGCTTAGCCTCTGAGACGGCAGGAATACAGTTATGATTTCTTCAGTCACCAGCCATATTATGGAGAACAAAAATTAATATGCACATTACCTAGAAAATTTAAATACTACTTTGCAAAAAGTTGTATAATGTAACATCAATGTTCAAAAACACATGCTTTAGAAAATGTTGCTCTGGTAAAAACCAAAATAACTGAAATGAAAGAATTATAACTAACGTGATTTTCATGGCTGACTTGTGGTTGTTTGTTTAATAAGAAAGTAATTTACTGTTGTAGTTAAATCTATATTTGGGACTATAAAATTCGCGGGAGCAAAGCGTGAGTTTTGTTTCTCCATCTGTTTATCTATTTTTGGATGCTCTTGAAAGTTTTATTGGTGTTTTAAAATATTTTGTATCTTCTGTGAAAAGTCACTGGGCAAGCACTTACTTTAAACACGCAAGTATTGAAGTTATCATCATCTCATTATCATTAATTGAAGTAGTGTTCCCGAAATATAAACATCATCTCAGATTGTAGTGATAACGAAAATACAAAATGTATATCAAATGATGAATATGGATTCCCGACACAATTAGAACAAGTGTAGGATCCCATAAAGCGACGAGAACTTTAGTGACTAATGCTATTGCAAATTATCAAAACGAATATGAGTAGTAGAGGAAGATTTATTGGGTAATCAGCCTTTTTCATCAAATATGTCAAAAAAGAAGCAAGAAAGATGTGACGATCATACAGACGAAATATTGCAGTTAGAAACACCAAAGAGTTTTTCAAATATCTTTATAGAAAAAGAAAGCAACATATACGCAGCACAAATTTCAATGGAAGGATTTAATTTAACACATGAGGAAATTCGTAAATTTATTGTCATACACACGTCATTATTGGGAGGAAGGATGGTACATATATTAAAAATATAGCTTACGTGATGACTTGCAAGATTTGAAGAGATAAAGGTTCTTGAATTTTTATGACAAAAAGAAAGAATTGAAGCCTGTTGACACAAACTTTGATAAGCTTCAAAAATACGCCTTCTCTTAACCTTTCAATCCCCATAAAAATCCCAAGCAGTCGCATGTGCCCGGCAGATCTCGAGCTGCCGCATGCGACCGCACCCAGCCGCAGCACTTAAAACCATTAAAACTTATATTTAGAGACTATTTTTCTATGAAGAAGTTTGGCATTATAAAATCTACAAAATTCTCTATATAAAAGTATGGTTTTACTTCATTACAAAACGACTATTGTATTTTGATATCAAGGAAAAAACATACCAAATGAATATTACTCGAAATTATTTACGTTAAAAGATAAATTATATTCACACAAAAACTTTCATTACAATTTTATAATAAAACACTATACTAAAACACTAGAAAAATCCAAAAAATCAACACAATAACATTCACGCCAAAATGGCGTACGTAATGAACGTAGATTACAAATAAATATCCATAGGATAACTATTTTTTTATTGCACTAGAGGATAGAAAATTTTATATTGATTCTATAATGCCAAACTTCTTCATGGAAAAGTAGTCTCTAAATATAAGTTTTAATGGTTTAAAGTGCTGTGGGTGTGCGCGGTCGAGTCCGACCGATTGAATTTTGACGTAATAGCGCCGCGGTCGAATTCGACCGCTAAGAGATTGAAGCGTTAAACTATTTACGCGAAAGACTGCTAAAAGTGCCAAAAGAAGAATATTTAGCAATTGGTGTCCAGATGATACCCACTAAAGCTCTAATTAAGGCATTATAACGCTAATAAACAACATGAACGGTGTTATTTAAATTATATGTTGAGTGGAAGTAGTAGTTTCAGTTAAGATTTCGAGGTCTTTGACATTCCGCAGGAACTGAACTACAAAATATTCGTAAATAATTGGTGTAAGTGCAACATTAATGGCTAACTTGCACCAAAAAGTTTTTCTTCCCTTGGTAACTCTACAACTGAATAGGGCGAGAGATCTTAATTTGCAAAAACAGGCTCTACTTAAAGCTGAATGTAGTATGGTTTTTGCATGAAAAAATCTACGTTATTGATGATATAAAATTATTAGTTACTACTTGGATTGATAATAAGCAGGTAGGTTTTGTTCTTTGTATGTGAGTAAAGAACCTATGGGGCTGGTAAAACAATTGGAGAGAAAAAAGAAAGCGAAAATTTATTTTCCTTGCTACTACACTAATAAATGGAAGTGGTATCTTTTTATTGGCATAATAGTTATAATATCGTGATCTAGATTGTTAATGTAGCTGAAAGCTCCCTAAATAAATAAAATAACTCGATGTAAGGATTTTACAGAATAAAGATATGAAGAAAAATCTGTTACCACAGGTTATTTTTTCATTTTATTGATCTTGTTTGTGTCAAGTGTCAACAGTTGACTATTGTGAAGAAGACACATGAGAGATATATTTATCTAACTACTTGATTTTAAATAATGTTAGATGTACTAATTGCACCAAGATGCAAAAGCTTTTACACCTGGTACACGCAAAAGTTTTTACTAGCTTTACCAAAGACTGACTCAATTTACCATAATTTCTTGTTCAAAGCACTTGAAGAACAAGGTGTTGACCAAAAATGTATGAATATCCTAAAACATATTTATAGAAACAGCAAGGCAAAAATAAAAACAGACAAAATTAAGGAACCATTTTCATTGCAAAAGGGTGTCAAGCAGGATGACACAATTTCGCCAATTCTCTTCAATGCAGCTTTGTCATTGCCTCTTCTGAGACAGCGGAGGTCTTAGAAGAAATATTTCGGGAATTTGTAAGTGCAGAGAAGGAGGTTTGGAAATGAATAGGCAAAAATGAAAGATCATGGACAAATGGGGAGCACAAACCTGTTAGACTTGAAAGAATCCTACTGGAGTATGTAGAAGACTTTACATAACTGGACTAGTCATGTCATTTAAAAACAGCCGAGATAAGGTGATACAAGAAAGAATAAACATGTCAAAGAAAAAAATGTTGGTATCCCACAATTTATTACGAATGGTGACCTATGCATAAAATTTATAAGACATTTAACACTGCCATCCTACCTACCTTCTTAACCTATGGATCACAAACATGGAGTCTTAGGTACTAAAGCTTAAGTAAAGTAAGTAACTAAACTAAAAGAGCAATGCTTAAGATTTCCAAAAAATACAGAATCAGGATTACAGAGATCCGGGACAGGACGGGGATGGAATATGTCATAACAAAGATTAAGAAAAGCAAATGGGCATGGACTGGACATCTGTGCAGACTACCAAACGATAGATAGACTAAAACAATTACAGAGTGGATCCCGATGAACTAAAGAAGGAAAAGAGGAGATGGCGGGACGAACTCGCGAACTTTGGTAAATACTGGCACAGAACAGCCTAGAATAGAAAAGGTTGGGATAAGTTGTGGGAGGTCTTTTGTGCTAATACCGACATATAAATAATAAAAATAAAATGAAACAACTTAAAAATTTAAAGAAAAGAATTATTTAATTGAAAAAATAAAGGCTACTAATACACACAAAAGAGGACGACCATTAATTCAAGATAATAATAAATTGAGAATTAAAAATAAATAAAAGACAATAACTGTTAGAGCTTTTTCCAGTTGAAGTAGCTGATGATGGGACCAATCATTGGCTTGAGTGGAAGCATATGGACAAAAATCACAATTGATGTGCCAAAAGTGCAGTCTATTTGTGCAAACAAGGACTCCAATTTTTTCACATGCTTTCATACTTAAGTAAAGATGGAATGTCGTCAATTGTATTATTTAATAAATAAAATAATCGTTTTTTTAATTCTATTAACACATTACTGGATATTGTACTGAATTCGGAACTAACAAACAAATCTGGAACCAAACTTGAAAACACCCTGGTCCAACACCCATTTCTTACTACTACTATAATATAGCTTGCAGCATGGCTCTACCGCATATAAAAATTCATTGTAATTGTAATTTTACTCTCTATATATATCTATACTTCCCCAGACTCCTAGGCAGTAAAAATTAAACCTACCTTCGAAAATTTGTATAATTTTCGCAAAAAAGACAGCCTGCAAAAAGCTTTTGAGATATCAAAGTTTCGTTTGGTATTGAGTGAAAACAGCTTTCTTCAAATTGTTTGTGATTGTACTTGTTATCAGCTGTGACTTGCCGGTTTTTTTTACTATATGAAAGTATACACCATAATAATTATTTTGAAATCATCATGACATTTTATCCACTAATGAACATAAGTCTACTCCATAGATATGCTGTAATATATCTATGGATCTCCTATGAGGTGGCAGACAAGATGGTAATCATTATTTTGGAGTTGTTATCAGAAAGATGTGGCTGCCTATTTCCTTTTGCAGTTTCCTCTGTCACCCCTTACACCCACGAGACGATATGGAACAGTGGATTCATTTTTATGCCACCATCACATGGTACAAAAAAACGAACATAGACACAAACAAGAAAAAATAAACATTATTTTCAATAAACTTGGTGTTCAATTGAACTGCAATGGCTAAAATGTAATCGAAAGCACAAAATTGATTGATCCGCTTTAGATTTTTCACAAATTAGCTAAAATTTAGATATATCACGATCTGATGATGGCGACACTTATTGAAAAGATATCTTTTACTTACATTTGATTTCAAATCGCGACTTTAAGGGTATATTGAAGATGTGAGCACGAATGTTTGCACATGCTGTTACGAAATCCATGGCGCTCTTATCATCTTTGTCCCAAACAAGGTGGTCACCTTCTGGATGTCCCTTCAGTTCTGCTTGTAAAGCAATACAACTTGCTGCAAAAACCTGTAAAGAAATTTAACTAAAATAGCAATAACTCTCCAAAAAGAATAAAAGTTAAGAAAGTAATTTACATTTCAGGTTCTTGTCTTTTTAGCCGTAGATAAGAACATAAAAACCACATAAACAAAAAAAATATTAATAATGGAGAATCTCTCACCTGAGCATCCATGCCCAAGCTACCCTAGTTTTCCTGAGAGTGGATGTAAAAGCTGCCCCGCATATTCTGGAGGGCGGGGAGGGGAGGGAAATTTTGCTCAACACTAACACTGATTGCTGATTGGTTCCGTTTCCGGTGATCGTAAAGTGAACACGCACGTCAAAGTCCTCCGCAAAATAATAACTGTTTTTAGTGTAAAGAGTGTGAAATAGAAGTGTCACAACACGAAATCCACAAAAATAGTCAATAACAAACGATATAAATAAGTGAACAAAACATAAAACAACATTCTGGGAATAAAAAGTGCAATAAAAGCTAGTGAACAACATAACCAAAAAAATTAAAGAGTGAACGACATAACAGTGCTACCAACATAACCAACAAATTATCAAATAGTAATAACTGTCATTTTGACACTGACATAGCGAGTGTTGCCAGCAACAAGAATATAAACCACCATCCGTCCAGTGTTGTCAGTAAATAATCCAAAAAATGGACAAAAGTATGGAATTATTGTTGTTAAAACTAGATGAGAAATTGAACCAACAAACCAAACTCATAACCGAGTCTGGTGACGTATAATGTTATGGAGGCATTAAACGAGAAATTAAAAATAATAACTGAAGAAAACATTAGATTAAAAGACAAAATATTGACATTGGAACAGAAACTTATGATCATGGAAAGAGAGAAAAGAAAATACAACTTAGTCTTCTTTGGCATTGAGGAGAATGGAAATCAGAAGCGGAACTAGTAGACTACATCAAGGACACAATCATAGAAACAGGCACACATTTAAATAGCCAGGAAATCAGAAATATATATAGAATTGGCCAGAATAAAAATGTTAAAAACCGCCCTGTCGTCATCTCCGTCACAACGCTGTGGAAAAAACACATGATTTTGAAAAACAAGTCAAAGCTGCCGCCAGGCATCTATATAAAAGAAGATTATTCTAAAGAAGTGTTAGAAAAGCGCAAGCAATTACAAGCCCAAGTGAAAGAGGAAAGAAAGAAAGGAAACATAGCTTTTCTAAAACATGACAAAATAATAGTAAAGAAATCATCAGAAATAAATAGAGAAAAAAGAAAAAGAGAAGGCCATGACTCACCTAACTCAGCATCCCAGAAAAAAATCGACTTAAAAGACAATCCAGCTTCTACATCAGCCAAGGGAAAAGAAATCCTACAACCCAACATACTTAATTACGTTGAAAGAGGAAGATCCGCTTCAATGTCAGAGATTCCAAAAAACCTGTAATGACCACCGGTACTCGAAATCAACTTAGAATAATTAATACCAAAAGTACACATACAACAATTGAAAAATGCACCCCAATCCGGTTGGTCACCGTGGGGAAAAAAGAACAATAACAATATACACATAGCCACCCTAAACACACTTTTATTGAGGACTGCAGAAAAACTTCTCGAATTAGAGATAGCTTTGGGTAATATTAAATGGGACATTCTTGGTATGAGTGAAGTAAGACGAATAGGAAACTGCATCGAAGAGTATGACGACTACATTCTGTACTATATCGGTGAAACCAAGGGTCAGTATGGAGTGGGATTGGAAGGATTAACTCCGCCATTGCCGGTCCCAAGCCCGGATGAGAAAGGAGGAGGGGACGGTTCCGCCGGAGAGAGTGGGTGTATCCGGTGGACTAACACACCCACCTGCGCTAGGACCTGCGCAGTCGAGCGCCGTACGCGGGGATGAAGGAGTCCTGGAGGGTTGAGCCGATCGTCGCTGGGGTATATAGTGGCGAGAGGCAACACGCCCTCTTTGGTCCGGATTTCAAGCTAAACGGTGGCCCTATCTGCTAGCCACAGATAGGGAAATGGCCAAGCGCCCCGTCAGAGGGTCGCAGGCGAGGGATGTGGGGGCTGCCTAGTTTTCCTGAAAAGGGGGGCTGGGTGGTGGTAAAGGCCATGCTGACGGAGCAAGTGACAGTTTATTTGGGTGGTGGGGATGGGCCTTGTCAGCCCCATCTACCAGCTGGATCGAGCTCCCGATGTCGCGCTGTGAGCCAACTTCGCGTCCCTATATTCTCCCGGTAATCCTAACGCCTGAAATAGGGCGTTCCCAAAGGTGCGGGCTCCATGGAGGGTGGGAAGCCGGGGGGATGAATTTTAAAGAACAAATACTATGGACAATTTAAGGCCCAAAAAGAAAGAGGGAGAGGTGTCAGAGGTGCTTACCAGAGACACCAATGAACAAGGGGGAACCGTCACTAAACCGGCGGTTCCACGGACAGGACCGTCCAGCGCAGGTGCCCCCATCAAAGGGACAACTACCTCGCTGAACGTTTCCAAAACCAGTTCCAAGGAGCTGGGGGGGAAAAAGAACAGGAGCCCGCGAGTGACAAAACTGCGGAGCCAATACGAACTGACGACCTTTTCTCTGCTGCCTGGCAAGTGGTGAGCCGTAAGGGGAAAGGCAAGGCACCCAAAAAGGTGACTTGCCGACCTGACGGACCATCAGGAGGGTCTATCCCTGCAGGCAGTAGTGGAAAGGCCAAAAAGAAGAACAAGAAGCAGCGGGAAAAAGGCCGAAGGGAACGAGCCGCACTGGCTGCTTCTGAAACTAAAACCAAGGAGGCTGGGCAAGCTACTGCGACTGGGGTGCTTGGACCTGGAACCAGTAGCCGCACTGAAGCTGGGAAGGATAAAAATCCAGACCAAGTGGAAGTCGCGGCCGCAGGAACCAGTTCTAGGATATCCGCCAGGAAGCAGCGAGCGGCCAAGCGTCCTGGGAGAAGAAAGAGCAGCCAAAAGGATGCTGGAAGAGTCCACCTCGCCTAGAGGGGGAGCACAAAAAAGTGCGACTCGGACAGCAACCAAAGGCTGCAAAAACGAGCTACGCTTCCGCTGCTAGAGCAGATTTGGGTGTGGCCTTAACGTGTGCGCGTTCAGGTCACATTACGAAGGAAGTAGCAGACGACATCCTCGTAGCAATACAGAGGAAGATAATCAGCGAGGCGTGGAGTAGTCAGGACCCTGATGCGTCGGGCCCAGTTTTTAGGGGCAAACCCGTATATACGGAGGGTGTCCTGAAACTGTGGTGCGACGATCAGAAGGCTCTGGACTGGTTGAAGGGGAATATTGCTACCCTCGATCTTAAATCCAACACCTTGCTGACTATAAAAAAACAGTCAGAGATACCACAAAGAGTCAAATGTGGTATCCTAATCCCTGATGCCCAAGGAGCCTGGAAAGACTCACGTGACATTGGTCGCGTGCTGGCGTACCAGAACCGCTGGGTTAACATCAGGGACTGGCTGTTACTCAAGGCTGATAAGCAGACGGACGGGTGGTTCCTCGTTGTTTCGGTGCCGGAGGATCACATCCCGACCCTGATGAAGGCCGGACGCCGTCTCGCATGCGTATGCGGGGCGGTATACGTAAAATTCCAGGGTCGTGGAGGTAAATTCTTTGATACTCCACCGAGCAAAGAGGTAGAAAACAGCCCGGAAGTCATGGATACCGGAGCCACGGTTACCGGTACAGTGGAATCACTGGAGGCCAAGTCCAGTGAAGAAACGGCCTGCACAACTGAGCCAAAGCCCCCAGTGGAGACCGGGCTCAGCGGCAGCTCACTGAGTGACGAAGAGGACTGCATTTTGCCGACCACTTCCGACTCGGTGGCTGACGAAGAGACCCGAGATCTTCTGGCAGGCCTATTTTTGGGCGGGGACGGGGAGGACGCGATCAATGATGGCGTGCCCTTCGTCCAAAACTAGCCTAGTGCAAGCCAACCTCCACCACAGCGAAACTGCGTCGGCTCAATTACGCAAGTGGTTAGAGGTTCAAAAGACTGCCATAGCCTTAATCCAGGAGCCGTGGGTTGGGGCTGGTAAAATTAAAGGCCTAAACAACCTAAAAGGTAAGCTATTCTACAGCTCTGAACACGACAAGCCTAGAGCGTGTATCTACACTACTAAAGATATCTGTGCACAACCATTAACAGATTTCTGTTCTAGAGACATGTATGCCGTGGCAATACAATACACACAGGAGAGAAGGTTAGTCGTCGCCTCGGTCTACATGCCGGAGGAAGACACTCCTCCCCCTCATGACCTCGGCAGGCTGGTGAACTTCTGCGAGAGGACCGGACTAGAGGTTGTGATCGGGACGGACTCCAACGCACATCATCCCCTTTGGGGAATGGAAAAACCTAATGAACGAGGTAAGGTTTTAGTTGAATTTTTATTTAGTACTAACCTAACCATTTTAAACATAGGTTCTGAACCTACTTTCATAAACAAACGCTGTCGCACTATAATCGACCTCACACTTGCAACAGAAGGAGCAGCCAAACTAATTACGGAATGGCATGTGTCGAAAGAGGCCTCATGCTCAGACCATAGATGGATCTGCTTCGCACTACAGGTCGATATCCCCTCTACACCACCATGGAGAAATCCCCGCAAGACGGATAAAACAAAATACCTAAATAAGTTGACGTCTTCGCTCGCGGGTTCTGAGGGGATAAATACTATAGCAGATCAGTCGCTCCTAGAAGAACAGGTAGCAGCTGTTACTAAGGCCATGATAGATAGCTACCATGAATCATGTCCAGAAATCACTCCACCAAGGCATGCCGAGGTAAAGCAACAGTGGTGGGGTGTAGAACTCGATAGGAAACGCAAGAAGGTAAGAAAAGCCCTAAACAGGGCCATGAATACCTCAATGGATGAAGACTGGCTACTATATAAGAAAGCTAAGTCTGAATACAAAAAATGTATCAGGTATCGACGCTCGACTGGGTGGCGTAAATTCTGTGGCAACATAGAAACCTGCAAACAAGCAAATAGGATAAGGAATATTCTAGCTAAACAGAACACGTCGGGATCCATGTCTCTAAAGAAACCCGACGGTAGCTACTCAACATCGCCGGATGAAGCCCAACGCATCCTAATTAAAACGCACTTCCCAGGTTGCTGCTTAACCCAGGAGGCAAACCGGCATGACGACATACTGACACCAACAGTAGAAGACTGGAATTTAGCACAGAGAGTGGTAACAATGGACAAAATCCATTGGGCCATTCACAGTTTCCTCCCCTATAAGGCGGCAGGACCTGACGGCATATTCCCGGCACTTCTACAGTGGGGGGGTAAAGCCCTAATAGTCAGACTTGTTGCCATAATGAGAGCCTGTCTGGCTCTAAAATATGTTCCTAGGGGATGGAGGGAAGTGAAAATCACATTTATACCCAAACCAGGTAAGAGCGATTACACTGACCCTAAATCCTACAGGCCCATTAGCCTCACATCCTTTCTCCTAAAGACGATGGAGAGGATGTGTGAAAGGGAATTAAGGGGGTCGGCGCTAATGAACTTACCACTACACGACAAGCAACACGCCTACAGTCTAGGCAAATCAACAGAATCGGCACTTCATCAGGTAATTACTAAGATTGAAGGGGCCATCCAAAACAAAGAAATATGTCTAGGTTCCTTCATAGATATAGAAGGTGCTTTTGACAGAACAAACTTCTCCAGCATAAAAGGTGCACTCAGTAGACATAAAGTTGAATCGGCACTGATCGACTGGATAGTTTGCATGCTCAGTACACGAATAATAAAGATTGCTGGTGAATCTCAACCAATCCTAATTAAGAAAGGTTGCCCGCAGGGTGGGGTCCTCTCACCTCTCCTGTGGAATATGGTCATTAATGAACTCATCAGCAAATTAAATACTAATCACTTTTATACAGTAGGTTATGCTGATGACCTGACTATACTGGTCTCGGGAAAGACAGCTAGCATAGTGTGCGACCTGACCCAAGCGGCTCTCCGTATAGTGGAGAGATGGTGCAGGGAATACGACTTAACCGTCAACCCAAATAAAACGGTTTTAGTAATGTTCACACAAAAACGGATGCTGAATAACTATCATCTTCCAAGTCTTTTCAGCACAAAACTCCAGCTATCCTCTGAGGTAAAATATTTAGGTCTTACCTTGGACAGCAAACTTAACTGGAATAAAAACATAGAAAACAAAATCAACAAAGCTAGTATAACTTTCTGGCAATGCAGAAACATGATTGGCAAAAGATGGGGACTGACGCCAAAAATCATACTGTGGCTTTACAAAACTGTAATCCGGCCCATGATCACATACGGCGCTCTGGTATGGTGGACCAAGACCAATGAAGCCACCACAATTAAGAAGCTTCAGCGCTACCAGAGACTGGCATGTATGGCTGCCACAGGCTGCATAAGAACTACGCCAACAGCAGCCTTGGAAGCGATGCTGGAGCTAACTCCGCTTCATCTACATATACAACAAGAAGCGACTTTAGCTGCCATCAGACTCAAGACCCTAAATCTTTGGAGTAAGAATAGTGTCCCTCATACAGGCATAATTGATAGAATTTACTCAGAAATTCCTATCCTACAAGCCAAATACGATAGGATTCCTAAACAATTTGTTTTCGATAAGAAATACAAGATACAATTAAATGAAAACAGCCAGCCGGAAGGATTAAGCCCAAAAGAGCTTAGAATTTTCACCGATGGTTCTAAAACAAAGGAAGGTGTAGGTTCTGGAGCTTTCTCTGAAGACCTCAATATTCACATATGCACACCGCTGGGTACCTATAACACGGTCTTTCAGGCGGAATGTATGGGTATCATTCAAGCGGCCATAGCAATAGATGCTAGGAAGGTTAATGACTTCCCCATCAGAATACTGACCGACAGTAGGGCGGTACTACAAGCTCTGAGTTGCAATGGGGTGAACTCGGGACTAATATATGAATGCCATCAACGATTAAATGAGGTATGTAAAAACAACAATGTGACTCTACAATGGATAAAGGGACACAGTGGATCCAGAGGCAACGATGCAGCGGACGAACTGGCCAGAAGAGGATCGGCTCTGGCCACTATAGGGCCGGAACCAATCATACCAATCCCCTTTGGTAACGTTCGTTCAATGGTACGTAGACACTTCACTAATCAACACGCTCAGCTTTGGAAAAATCTAATAGACTGTAGACAAGCTAGGGAGGCCCTACCTGTAATAAACAGTCGCTTAACCAAAGTTCTAATGAGACTGAACAAGCCGCAGATCAGGATAGTAACTAGTGCTATCACAGGACATGGCACCTTTAACAAACATTTATTTACTATAGGTGTTACAGATAGTCCCCTGTGCAGGGCATGTATGGGGGAGGAAGAAACGGCGGCCCACGTGCTACTGAAATGTCCGGAGGTCGCTACGTACAGGGCTAAACATCTCGGCACGCCGGGATCACTCCCCCGAAGTTGCATGCAACATCAAGGGACTGTTGAGCTTCTTCGGGGAGATCTCATGGCTCGAATAATCACATTATTCCTGCCCACACGCAAAATACGCGCAGAGACGTGGAGTTGCGGAAAACAGCCCGTTGCAAACTAAACTAAACTAAACTATGGAGTGGGATTTATGGTGAAAAAACATCTAAAGAAACAAATCATAGAGTTCAAAGGCATATCCGAAAGAATAGCTTTACTAAATATACAGCTACAAGGCTATAAAAACAAGTGGACTATAGTACAGATATATGCGCTAACAGAAGCAGCAGACGAAAAAAATAAAAGATGATTTCTACAACCAACTTACAACTACACTAGAAACTGCCCATAAAAACGTTATCGTCATGGGAGACTTCAATGGGAAAATAGGTAAACAAAAACATGGTGAAGAGACAGTAATAGGAAATTATGGCATAGGAAAAAGAAGCAAGAACGGCAAGAGAATTCTAAATTTGGCCCTGGAGAATAACTTAACCACACTAAATAGCGTTTTCAAGAAAAGAAAAACCAAGAAGTGGACTTGGATATCGCCAGATATAAATTACCGAAATGAAATTGACTTTATAACTAGTAATCAACCCAAGTTTTTCCGAGATGTTAGTGTCATAAATAATTTCAATTTCAATAGCAACCATCGTATGGTCAGAGCAGTACTATTTCACAAACAACAAAAGAAACAACGAAAACACTTTCACCAGAGTGAAAATACCTGCAAGACTGATACAACGTCTCAAAGCAACGTAACAACCGGAGAAATAGACAAAACACAAGAAATTTACAACAGAGAAACAAACGATATTTATAGAAAGAAGAACAAATCAGCAAAAAACAAAAATACACTGAGCTCGAAAACAATAGATCTCATTCAAAAACGGAAAGAACTGCTTAAAAATAGAAGAAATAAAACAACATTACATGAAATTACTGAACTAAGTAAGGAGATAAGTCGCAACATAAAACAAGATAAGTCGAATAAAAGAATAAAATGTATCCAAAAACACATTACAAAAACAGGAGGTATCAATAAAGCACTTAAAGAATTAAAAGAAACAACGCTATGGTGGAAAATGAAAAGCAAAAACAATAAGGACGAAACAAGAAGACAGCCAATTTTAAAGACAGCGACAGACTATTATCGGAAATTATACTCTACCGAAAATATCTTAAAATTAAACATAAACCTTGAAGACAAAACAGAAGAAATCCTTCCGATTCTTGAAAGGGAAGTTCAGAATGCGATAGAAACACAGAAAAATGATAAAGCTCCTGGACCTGATCATATAACCAATGAGATGATGAAAGCTACATTGCCAGAAACAACAAAAAAACTAACTAACTTGTTTAATCCAAATATCCTAAACACAAAATCCATACCTTCACAGTGGATAATAAGCACTATAATACTCATCTTTAAGAAAGGAGATAGATCAGACATAGGAAACTATCGCCCAATAAGTCTCATGTCCAACATATACAAGGTGTTCTCAAAAATAATACTGAAGCGCATTACCAAAAAACTTGAAGAACAACAATCAAGAGAACAGGCTGGATTCCGATCGGGCTTTGCAACAATTGACCACATACATGTGGTAAAACAGCTCATTGAAAAATCTCAAGAATATGATTATCCATTATACATGGCATTTGTGGACTATAACAAAGCGTTTGACAGCCTGGAACATCAGTACATTTGGGAAGCCCTGAAAAATCAAGGCAATAGAAAATAAATATATAAGGATAATAAAAAATGTGTATTCCAACAGCAAAGCACGAATCAAACTAGAAGCAGAAGGGGAAATATTTCCAATACACAGGGGAGTGAGGCAGGGAGACCCACTCTCACCAAAACTTTTTTCATCCGTGCTAGAGGAAGTCATCAGGAAAATGGAATGGGACAACATAGGGATTAACATAAATGGAACACATTTAAATCATTTAAGATTTGCAGATGACATAATACTTATAACAGATAACTCGGAAAGCCTTAAAAACATGCTCCAAGATTTATCATGTGAAAGTAAAAAGGTGGGACTAACAATAAACAAAATAAAGACAAAGATAATAACAAACAGATCCCAAATAAGTATCTCAGTAGATGAGGAGGAAATAGATTATGTAAATTCCTATGTACTTAGGCCAACTTATCACCTTCAACAACCAAATGGATTCAGAGATTGAAAGACGGGTAGCCAATGCCTGGAAGAGATTTTGGTCCCTCAAAGAAGTGCTAAAAGGCAATCAATATAATATTGCAATGAAAAGGAAAGTATACAATACATGCATATTACCAATCCTTACCTATGGGTGCCAGACCTGGGCAAACACACAAAAACAACACCAAAAACTGATTACATGCCAAAGAGCCATGGAGAAGAGGATCTAAGACAAATTACCAAAATTGAAGATATAATAGTTAAAATTAGAAAACTCAAATGGAGATGGGTAGGCCACATGATGAGAGAGAATAGAAATAAATGGACGAAAGATATAACAGAATGGACCCCTAGATACCAAACAAAAAGAAAACGAGGAAGACAAAGAAAACGTTGGTTTGATGACTTAAAAAAAGCATGCGGGTCCAACATGGCACAGAACAACTGAAACAAGAGCAGAATGGAGAAAGCTGGAGGAGGCCTTCGTGTCGCAAAGACACGCCGACGCGACGCCCGATAACAACATCATACTTACCTAATAATATAATATCAACTAAAATTAAATACATATGATATTAATAATGTATAATAGTAATTCAATAATGATAATAATGAATTTAATGTTAAGGTCAATTTTTACTTTAAAGTTATATATTTTAATTTGCATGTATAATAAATTATGTATATTGTGTTGGCAATAAAGGCTTATAAGATATAAGAAGAACATTGATTGCATCCAGCGGTGAAGACAACAACTACAAGACAAAGGTGACCCTTACTACACTATTCATGAATTTTCATTCAGGGAACTTCACTCAAAACTTAACGTCGTTCGCCGTTCACCACCAACTGGAGACGGCGAAGCCAGCTTAGCTCGTTCTGACCGAGACGCCTCCTGCGTCTTTTTCTCCAGCAGATACTTTGTACCTTTACTACTCAGGGTACAAATTGGAAAGCTCCTTTGTGCCTCAGGTTGGAGCTTGCCCTATATGTCAGAGAAGATATCTGTTCTAGACGCCTCGGCAGTTTTAAAAGTGCATAGTCAGCGACAACCATCCTCGTGTCTACAGGTGCCACTATAGACACCGTACCGACACCGACATAGATCGACTAATCGACCACCTCCAAATGTCAAATCTCATCCACAGAGACTGTGAACTTTGGCGATTATAACACCCATCAAGTTGAATGGCTTGATTGATATTGCGGAGATATTTGTTTATGACTTTAATGGCATATAGTCTAACATAACTGGATCATGTACCTTCCCTTCTGGACCTTTCATCTGGATGGATTTCATTTGATCTATTGTCTGATCTGGAATGTGGAGCCACTCATGCTCCAAAAGTTAGGGTGACCCATTGTTTACAATTACACATGGGTAAATTATTAAATCTAATGAAAATGTGACCGCAGGCACCATAGCATAAGTCAAGGGATGTTGTGTCGGTCACTATTGTCCGATGCCGCCTAAATGAAATATTTACTAGTGATCACCACTGCCTCACATGGCAGCCAACATGGTAATGATATTTTTTTATTCTTTCTCAATCAGTCCTATCATGATTTGCGGCTTTTCAGTGAGGTGAGATGAAAATGAACTAAATGCAGCACAAAACGCTCTAAGACAGTAGAAATAAGTAACAGGGTGCTGCATCTACCCAAACTTTCTGTTTTTTCAAAAGTGTTTGAGAAACTTGTATGTCCCGTTGTTTCATGGCACTTTAAGCAATTTGTTACATCTGAACAGCATGGGTTTGTGAAAGCTCGATCAACAGTAACTAACCTAGTTTCCTTTGTGGAAGACATTACTGAATCTCTTGATACTGGTCAATCCGTTGATGCAATCTACACAGATTTCAGTAAGGCCTTTGACAAGGTTGATCACTCTATTTTACTTGCCAAACTCAAAAGGATAGGTATAGCCAACCCTTTGCTGGACTGGTTTAAGTCATATCTTGCCAATCGATCGTCAACTGTTGTTGTTGATGGTTATGCTTCTGAGCCGTTTATTGCCTATACTGGCGTACCTCAAGGATCTCATCTTGGGCCTTTGCTGTTTAACATTTTCATCAACGACATCAGTAATTGCTTTAAGAATTCGAAATCTTATTTGTTTGCTGGCGATCTAAAGATCTTTAGACCTGTCTCCTCAAATTCTGATGCAGAATTCTTACAGGAAGACTTAAATAACTTGACATTATGGTGTCGTAGCAACGGTATGACACTAAATGCTGACAAGTGTCATGTTATAAAATTTTCTAGAAAGAAAACATCTCTTGCAACAACATATTACATTAATGGTCGTATTCTGTCTGAAGTTCCTCACATACGCGATTTAGGAGTTATGCTTGACAATAAGCTTCGTTATAATATTCACATAGATAATGTTGTCAACAAGGGTTTTAGGACTCTTGGCTTCCTCTTCCGTAACTGTAAGCAATTCAGGGATACTCGCACTAAAATAATTATTTACTCAGCCATGGTACGAAGTATCTTGGAATACTGCAGCGTAGTATGGAATCCCCACTTTAATATTTACTCACATAGAATTGAAAGGATACAAAAGAGATTTCTTTTGCATTTATCTTACGATCATAACCTAGTTAAAACTCTTAGAACTTACGAAGATAAGCTAAATTACTTTAAGCTTCAGCCACTTTCGAATCGAAGACAGCTCCTTGACCTTATTTTCTTGTATAAGTTGGTGAATGGCGTCATTGATAGTTCTTACTTACTAGCCAAATTAAATTTTCGTACCGCATTGAAGTCAAAAAGGCCGTCGTCTTATATACTATTCGTAGAAAAGAGCACACGTTCTCGTCAAGCGCGCTATTCTCCGATTAATAGACTGATGTTGAGTTTTAATGCTATATATAAATTATCACATAAGAATAGTATTGGTGCCATAATGACTAATGATAACAAAAATAAAGATAGAAAAGTTGATATTGACATATTTTCAGATAATTTTTGGAAATTTAAACGTGATTTATTACATTTATATTCCTCAAATAATTGTAATTCACAGTAAAATTATATTATTTTTTTTAAGCTAAATTGTGATTAGGAAATGATTGTATATTATAATTTATTAATGATTTTATTTTTGTTATGTTTAACGTTCATAAAATTTCTAATGTTAATAACAATAGTGGAATATGCATGATTTAATTTAATTAATTATATAACACTAAATTCTGATATATTTATTGATCTCGTAATTTTTGTATTCAATTTAATTCACTGCATATGTTTTACTTGTGTCTATTTTTTTGTAATGAAATGTGTGTAACACCTATAATTAAGTCTACGCTTAGTTTTTATGATTTTTTGCAAAAATATTATGCTTTTGTTAGCGTATGTCTTGTTGGTGTTAAATAAATAAATAAATAAATAAATAAATAAATAAAATAAATAAACTTCTTAGGCAGAAAAAGAATCCTACTAACCACTGTTTTGGACTTGGGACCAAATGAAAATGGATACCAATGAAAAAAATCATCTTTTCACAACGTTTTATTATCTTTATTCACGCTCCACCATGTCAGTACAGCTAAATGAATAACTTCATAAAAAAATTCATGAAAATACCGAAAAATAAAACCAGAAGTGAATATTAAAATGGTACCAGCTGATTATAGGGTCGATAAACGCGCGGACACTGAACTCTTTTATCTACCTCCGTACGAAAGAATGCATGTATTACTGTACTTCGCTTAATCTTCCCTTCCCTTTCACACACGCGCTGACGCCGCTCAGCCGACTCGTGTCGCCACGCTGTGGTACGTTAGTTATTTCAAATTTCACTGCTGGTTTTATGTTTAAGTATTTCCATGATTTTTTTAATGAAATTATTGTTTCATTTAGCTGTACTAACATGTTAGATCATGAATAAAGTTAATTAAACTTTGTAAAAAAATATTTTTTTTTCATCGGATGTGATTTCCTTTTGGTCCCATCATCAAAGGTATCGTTAGTACTATCGTCTGTCTTCGTTTTCGGAGGAGTTTCACAAACACCCGTTATATGAAGGTCATTTAGGGCTTATAAAAATATTTGATATATAAAGAAAAGCCACTTAGTGTCAACGGTATATTAAATTATTGTTAGCATTAATAGTGATATTAATTACCTGGGCACATTCATGTACAGACCAAACTCTCTGATCTGGCAACCCTGAATGCTGTGTTGGTGGGTCATCCTTCCCTGGTAAATTGTCCCATGATAATGGAGTAGGTGGCCTGCGTTTCTTCCACAAATTTTCCATTGATAGTAAATAACGAATATCATCTCCAAATAACTTAGAGAATAACTTTTCTGGATCGTAATTTGTTTCTGCAGCCCATGTACGGGTACTTTTTCTTTCTATGTTACCAGCTGCATTTCCTTCTGAAGACAGTGCAGAGGCACCAGCATTTCCAGCAGCTTCTGGATCTGCAGTATCTGGACTGACATCTTGGTCTGGGTCTTCTTCACCAAAAAGCTGATTAAAGAGATGCTTAGCCCATACTATGCAATGTATTGGTTCAGAGGGAGTGTTACGTATTGTGCACCCTGGGAAGGTTTTCTGTGGTGCTTTTGGTTGACATTCATAGCATTGGGTCAGACCTTTTTTGATCAGCTCTACCTGAAATTTTACAATAATTATTTATTAACAAAGCCACATTGTTATGCACAAACAGAATTATTCATAATCTATTCATATTAACTACCAATAATCTATTATTATTTATTTATTAGATGACACTTATAGCACTTCAATTAAAATGTGTATATATATATATATATATATATATATATATATATATATAAATATATATATATATATATATATATATATATATATACAATGTATATTGTTTTTTTTAAACTGCGTGAGTTGTATGCATCCATTAAGGCTTAAGCAACAATTTTTAACTGTCTGTCTAGCCTGGTTAATCTTCGCAATGGCTAAACTAAATGTAATGAAACTTGATGCACAGATAGATAGCATTGCTAGAAGCGATCTAGGTTAACATTTTATCTAAAAACTTGAATTTTTAATTGAAAGGTTGAATAATTGATAAAATAAATGGTCTTTAAATCTAAATAACACTATATCAATATATCCTACCTGGGTAAAGATGGGTGAGTGGCTAGTAAATAATAGTGTTATTTAAAAAAAATGCATTGTTCTATTGACTTTTCTCTTAATGATTAAAAATACAATCAATAAATTATTAAAACTATAATAATTTAAAGTAACAATAGCATTTTCATTCTTTTTCTGGTAAAGAATGTTAAAAATGTTGAATGGAACCTTTAAGATTATTATAAGTACATGCTTTGTCATCACCAAATGTCTAATGTATATTACTTTGGATATGTAGCGGTGGCACATAAGTAAAGAAATTGACCAGAGGTGAAGCTTCACATAATCACTCTGTGATAGGTACACTACTACAAGCTTAAGGAACTTTTGTGCTTGAGCACTGACAGCTCATCACAAATAGAGAGAAATTGCTTGAAACCAGCTTGGCCAGTGGTCAAACTCAGGGTGTACAAGTCGCGCATCATGCTTGTTTCATATTACATTTGATTTAAAAATAAGAAATGAGTATTATATAAGTGTTATGAAAAATAAAAAAAATTATAAATATGATTTACCCTACTGTGTGTGTGAACAATAATAGAAAGTGTATATACAAATATTATTATAATATATGCAATAATATTGCAACTTGTTAAAAGCAAAAAAAGATATTTAATATTTTAATTATCACAAAGACCAGGTTAGGTACTTTATTAGGTTAGATATTTCTTATTTATGCGGTAGATAGATATCTCAGACATATATGTCAACTTTATTGCATTTGTAGAATTGTTTGAGCAAATATTATTAGGGGCATGAAGCTGCTCGTGTCTGTAGGAATTACTTGAATCCTGACTCCTTACATATATCTCCTGGGTAGTGCTAAACAAGCAGCAATACATACTGGTGGTCCTCTACTAGTGAGAAACCCGGCTGAGGGTTATTTACCACCCACCTGGCAGACATAGCGCCAAATGATGCAAGTTGCGTTCCGGTAAGATGTTAGTCCACCTAACATCTTACCCATTTCATAAAGAGAATGGGTCTGGACAGTTGCGTTGCGCATAAGAACCGGTTGCGACGCGGCCGTTTTCTTGTGTCAGGTGCCTGGTTATGGAGGTTAGCGGGATCCAAAGTACGGTTGCACCGCTGGCCGACCGTAGATAGTTGGGGGCCCAATTAATGAGTCAGCCACTCACGAAAGGCTGCCCCGCCATATTACGAAAAATCCTGGGATGGCTCCATCATGCCAGTTGGTGATCAGAGGAGAGGGTCTGGTGGCGGTTTCCAAGGGGCTTTGGGCGTCCCCGTGATCTCCATGCTAGGTACCATCGATGTTGTGACTCTGTTTGCATCCCTAGGTTATGTGTGACGTCTCGTCCAATTGCCATTTTCTCAACCTATTCACTCCAACAATTTTGAAAAAACTAAATAAGAAGAGTAATTTTGTACAGCAGTTGCACACTCTCTCCATCAAACTGCACCTCACACACATCCGAGGCCTGCACTGAAGCCATTACCACCTTGAGACTGACAAGCTGCACTTACTCTTCTCGACGGAGACGCAGATCAGATCTCCTTTAGATGCAGCGTGCCTTGGCTACCCTGGGTATACATTGGAACATAATTTCCATCAGCGCACCGGAGTCTGTGTTTACGTCCGCAACAACATCTCCTGTGTCTCTGTCACCTTGAAGACCTCACTTTCTCTACGATCTGGGTAATTCATAGACACAGAATGGATAAAATTATTCATTCTTGTGTCTACCGATCGCACAGCGGTGACCAGGAGACAACTAGGCTATTTGAACACCTCAGTGAAGCCTCTGATGACTCTTTTATATGCCGCCGACCATCTCCCGGTGTGAGTGCTCCATGCCAGAGGTGCAGTTCACACAGTGCTCGGTTCGCAATGCACTCCTCTCCTGCCCACTCATCCTGGCTCCTACTTTCGTGCATGGAGTACTGCTGTCACATATTTTGACGACGACTAGGCGGTCGGCGGGTCTTCACCTCACTGTTGTTGATACTCCATGCGTTAGAACCCAATAGTTTACTTCGACTATTTTAATGCGTACAGCAAAGGAGTGGAATAATTTGCCAGTGTCTATCTTTCTGTCTCAATACAATATGGGTGTCTTCAAGGCAAGAATAAATAGGCTTTTGTTGACAGTGCGATTTACCATCTAAGACTGCATAAGCCACTGGTTTATAAAAAGTAAAAAAAAAAATTATAAGAATATTTTGGTTTTGATGTAATTATTGTTAACATTAAATAATTTTATTTAATTGATAGCAATATAATAAAAACATGTGCAAGCAAATTGATAGCAATATAATAAAAAATTGTGTATGCATGTGAGTGCTTTCTATTAGATTATTTATGAAAGAAACTAATAATACTAATAATGTCCTCCAGACCGAATTTCGGCCATGGCGGCCTACCTCAACGGAGGCTAGCCATCGACGCAGGACAGGATTATAGTGCCCAAGTGTATGTGCAAGCACAAGTGCACTCTCTATTCCCTCACTATCATAATCTGACGGGAAGGTAAACCGACACGACCGGGAGAGAGATCAGGTGCAGGACCAACGGCTTTACATGCTTCCCGAGGCACGGGGGTGGGACCCCGCTAACTTCCTGACTCCGGGCAGCTGATGATGCAGGTGACATAGGACCATGCTCTGTGGCATTCCTTAAGGGAGGCCTAGGTTCAGAGTAATGATGAATTATCCTCCTGTGTCAACAATACCAAAAGATTTAAAAATATTGAATGCTTTTTAAAACCTTTGTTTTTGGTCAGTTTCTTTACTCATGTGGTGGCAGCATGGCATAAGAGAACCCACTATCTCATATAACAGGCTGTAAAGAGAGTCGATGGTGACACATACTATATACACATCTATGAGGCAATCTATGGGGAGGCCTATGTTCAGCAATGGACTTTTCATAGGTTGCAATGAATTCATATTTCAATTAGTATTAGAAATAGTTTTCTATACCTGTCCTGCATATCCTGCAGTTCCCGTCTCAATTAATGGTACATTGGCAGCAAGACACATTCTATTGACATGATTGCGAGCTACTCGATTATCCAATGCATTCATAACAATGTTAAATTGCTTAAAGTAACTTACACCATAATCATTGCTGAAAATAAAACAATCAATCATATAGAATTAATATTATCAAAATATTTTTGTACATGGTAGAACTATGCTGCAGCTATATTTTGGTTGCAGCACGAACGGGTCGGCTCAAATGGGAAGGACCACAATCTCACAAAATACCAGCATCAAATAGCAGCTCAATGTTCTTGTGTTTCATATGGTGAGTGCATAGAACTGGAGACCCTTTGTACTGGAACAGAGACATTTCATCTCTTAATTCTCAGGGGTAGCAACGCATCTGCATTTTGATTCTTAATCGAGGATAATGTGGATGTTTATGGGTAGGAGCATCCACTTACCATCAAGTGGACTGTGTGCTTTTTTGCCTTATTCTATATAAAAAAAAATAGAAACCATTTACGTCTTACTAATTCCAAATATAATTTGAAATCTGAACAAAATAAGGTCTGCTTTTCCTCTAATCATAAATTGAATTAATAAATCATAAATTGAATAAACAAATATATATGAACAAGTTTATTTTAGTGACATACTAACCTAATAACGCTGTCATGATGTGCTACAATATTAACATGGGGGTTGAAACTTAAAGCGCTATCCTTTGCCACTTGTGCTTTCGACTTCCCAACATGCTCTTTATGGAATAAAAACTGACGGTTTAAATTGCTTACGTCGATGGTATCAAGGTCGATCTAAAAAACGAATGATTAATTAGCCAAATCACGATACATAATACATTTTAATTGATTATTCTCAAATACTTACAATCTCAATTTGCGGAAAGCCGGTTAAAACGAGATTCTTTAGAATTTCACAACCTATACCACCGGCGCCTACTACTAAAATCTTAGAATTAGCGATCGCTCCCGTCAGCTTTTCATCAAATACACCTGCAACGCGTGCTACCATTTTAACTTTATCAAATGAGATTTGGCGTTATGGCAAACTAAAACGATATTATTATTAGTCTTTTTCAGAGAAATGCTGAACCTCGATCAAAACACACGAAGAAAATGTCAAACTTTAACTTGGCGTCTTTCTCTTTTTATTGTTATTACGATTCGTAAATTTAGGCAGACAAAGGTCGCAGATCATACAACCTAAATTGATTAATTTTGTTCACCAAACTTCACAATAATATGCTGATGCGTCACATTGCGAAGTTCTTAGGAGATTTTGCCAACAGCTTAACTTAGCAGACTTTTAACGAAGCGTTGACAAGGTGTTGTCGAGGAATCTGATAAAAAACCAGAGATTTATATTACAATGAGGGTGTACAAGTTATGGGTTACTTTGAGTATAAAGAAAATTTATTGTAGGAATGTAACTCCTTATATACAAGAAATCAATAATATTTAATAAGTTTTTGACATCATTAAAATAATTACAATCTTAAAATTAGGATATCGAATAAAAATCTTATCATTATTTTATATGTGATTATTGGTCGTAAATATGAACAAATTTCTTGGAAACGGCGCGATATAAGAAGCGGTTACGTGGTAGACTTTGAGTATTAAGCCAAAGGAGGTGGCATCGCAAGGCATACCTTCTGTAAAAGGTACGTGAGTCCGACTCATGCCCGCCCGTTATATAAAACTAGTTGCTCCGCGTTATGCGCCATACCGGAAGTAATCTTGCCAGTAAATCGAGCTTCGACAAAATGCCGAATTGCAGTGTATTTAAATGTAAAAACAATCACAAAGGCCAAATATGTCAAATCGAAACTTGCTACCTCGCAGCAAAAGTGTGCAATTTTTATAAAAATAAACTGGTATCACTGCAACGGAAAGTATTACACTATAGTGATGAACACAACTTTAGCTATCGATAAGTTAATTAACCATGTGGGTTTGTCTGCCGAAACGGTTTATAGTTTTTATTTAGATTTTATAATAAAGTATTACAAAAAGTAGTATTTTTTTTAATATTGGTTTGTTTTACAGGCTTCCAAGAGATCCTCTTAGGCGGCAAACTTGGATTGCAGCTTGTAGAAATCATGAATCTTGGATACCTTTTTTTTACATGGGGAAAATCATATTTCATACCCCAAGCTAACAATAATAGATGGTTAGCCGACACTGCAGTACCAACCTTGAATTTATTGCCTTTGACACCAATTCTACTTAAAAATATTTTAGAATTTCGATAAGTTTACAAAAGCATTAATCTATCAAATTCAATTCATAATAATTTTAAATATTACAAAAATTATAATAATGAACTTAACTAAAATAATAATTATAATTATAATATTTACGATTAAAACTGATTATATACAATATAAAAGAAGAAACTATAATATAGAAAATCCAAAACTAAAAATTTTAATAGTCCAAAAGAACTCCCCGTAGTATAGTGCCAAGAACGCTGGCTGCGTTTCCTTGCTGAATAGCTATACTTAGCCTTTGAGCGAGGAAAGAACCAGCCCTCTCATCGCCAGCAGCGACGACCAGTCGTGGATACAGTTCCTTTAAAAACTTCACTGCACGCGGACCCCACGGATCGATAGTCTCTGCAGCAAATGGCACAAATATGTAGTCATTTCTCAAAGACTCATATTTGCGCCATTTACTAAATTCGGCTGCCTCTGATGCAGCCCCGGCTCTAAAAGAGGTACCCTTGAGATGAGAGGCCGCCATAGTGTCAGCGCAAGTAGCAACCCAACTACCCCCACACTAGGGCTTTACCTCTCTCCCAAGGGACCAAAGTCATACCGTCGGGTCTCCTGCCATCGTCTCTAAATATCTCGCAAGGCTCTAAAACCGAGGGGACATTTACGCAGACAAGAGTCGGTGTTGTTAAGAACCGTGACGGGAAAACCTACCTGCACTTTTCTTGCATGAAAGTCCGTGGAGTCCAAACTCATCTACGTTGCTACCACAGGGGCACTGGTGAGGTTGACAAATTGCCACTCCTAGCCGGATTCCAACGGCGATGCGCAAGCTTTCCTCATCAAGCAATGTGCCGAGATTACTTGATGGTAGAGCATGTAACCAGTGGCTAGATTCCTTAGTCGAAACAGCTAGAATGCGAGCCTGATCTTGTTGACTGTAGAAATTTTGAAATAAAATTTTCTGGACACTCCGTACCAACGGAATATCCCACTGTTTTTGTTGGTTAACTTCCAGTGGGACATTTTCGCCGGGTCAGAGCGTCAGCCATGTTTGCCTTGCCTCCGCAGCAAAGCACAGGTCTACTTTATTATTTAAAATTGTGTTACATAGATCATTGACACTATGCACGGAAGCAAGGAAAGCAGGCAATGCCACACTGGAAATATTTCTTACACCAATACCACCAAATTTGATAGGTAAAGTGGCTTGATTCCTGGCTATTGTATTTAATCTCAAATTTAGAATTTTTTCTAAAGCAATTTTAAGATTACTATCAATATCTTTTAAAATATCCGAACATTTCCAGACTGGAATTGAGCGTAACAAGTATGTAAATTTAATTACAAGGAGACTATATTTTAAAATGGTAAGGGCAATATGGGGGTTTAAAATATATAATTTATCAACGTGATTTAAAAATTGATCAAATTTTGTTTTTAAAACAGGTTTAATACTATCGAAAAACAACGGAGCACCGAGCAGGTAAAGCGATTCCGAATTGACAGTTTTTATTCCTGGAGAAATCTGATTGAAATTTTGAAATTAAGGTTTAGAATTAGGTTTACTATTAGAATTAGATAAATTATTAGAAATAAATATTTCACATTTATTGGTATTTGGTTCAAAACCAGTATTTTTAAAACTTTGAAAAATATGAGTAAGATTAAGGACGTCATCTGCTTTACCTCCCAGTGTACCGTCGTCCAGATACCAGACATTCAGCTTGGATTTTAAATTTGAAATAATAGGTTAAATTCCCAAACTGGAAAGAGCTGGACCTAATGGATCACCCTGCTGAACATCGACAGCAGACTCAATAATATGGTTTTGATAAAACAAGTTCGAATTTTGACTGTAACATTGCCAAACGTAATATTTATATTTCCACTTCTTTCAGCAGGGTTATCCTATCAATAGAGTTAAAAGCATTTCTAAGATCAACCTTCAGAAGAAGCCACCTTTAGTGCCAAAGCCTAGTTGAGTAGGTTGAAATTTTGTCTTAAGGTTTGAAATTATGTGCCTGCAAGCTAATTTTGAACTTAAGCGTCGAAATGTAGAACCAATAGCAATAGTACGGATACCGTTATCCTTTTTTTTGAAGGCACACAATCTTGCCCGATATAAGTAGGGAATGAAATTGATATTGACATTACCAGAAAGCATAAAATTATATAATTTTGTAATGTCATTAAGAAGTACCCTACCGGCGTCACCGGCAGATACGCTTATAAGATCTTTGAGATGCTGAGCCGTAATCCCGTCAATGCCGCCGGCAGAGCCATTCGAAAATGACAATATTGCGTCTAAAGTGTCTTTTTCAGAAATTTGTAAAGGTTACATAGAAGTATTGGGAGGCAGCGGTAAATTCTGAGAAGGATTGGCCAAAGGATGTTTCTGACGAAGGCCTTCAAGAGTTTCGACATTACGAGGAGCGAGGATGACGGGATGCATTTTTTAAGTCGCCGTCCATTAATTTTGATTCAACTACTTTTTTAAATCAAATTTAGGATAAGGTCGAGAGAAAAAAGATCGGGTAATCCAAAATTTGAAAAGAATTTTCTTTTAATTGAGACGTAATTGATTTATTTACTGTTTTATTAAAATGAAAATGGGAATACGCGAATGTAAATAATTTTTGCCAACTCTTTTCACAATTCGTTAGACAATTTTGAATAGTGAATGATAATGCTTTAGCAAGTTGCATCCTCGCACCTCTGGGAATTCTTTTAACCACTGGTACGTTACTATACAAATTGTATAATTGTTCCGAAAAAAGTGAAGAATTTGTGTCATTAGGTATATTACCAGAAGAGTCATGAATTTCTACTTTGGGCTGTGAAGCCGAAATACTTTCACTATGGCATCGTTTAATGTGTATATTTAATCCCTTTTTACCTTTAAACATCCTACCGTCGGTACAATTTTGACACCGTAGGAAATCCGGCTGTGAATGTATCAGAGCGATAATATTCATAGAAAAAGTAAAAAATTAAAAATGTAAAAATAAATCTACAGCACTCAAAAGTCTATAATTTAGTATAAATCAAAATCTTGAAAATTAAAAGAAAAACCTAGTTCTCGAGCTTTGTTTATTTAATATTAATATTGTGTAAGATGAATCACCAGGCGTTGCATCTTGAAGTGACCTACAACTATAACCGCTTAAAGTTGATGGTTGCAAAGCTTCTTTTGGTGACAATCTCAATAAAACGCTCAAGCGTCTCAATAAAAACGCGGCATTCGTTGTTTTCTTGGGATCGAAGAAAAGTGTAGTGAGCATTGATTTTGTTATTTTGACGTTGTTCCATTTTCTCATTTAATATTTCCTTAAATTTCTCCCTGGCATTATTGTTGCAAAATAAAATATATTCTTGGTGTATTCGGCCATCGTTATTTCGTGTCATCATCACTTCAGGCAAACGAACTTGTAAATATATTATCACATATTCATTAATATAGAAATATATTATTTACACAAAACATTATTTTTCGGAATCTCAGGAATAAAATATAAATACATATTTTAATTAAAATATTTATGTTTATGTTTCTGTTTGAACCAGGTGCCCTTCAATGAGCAGCAGGTACAGACTGGTATGCTTTTCGAACCATCTTCTACACCTCAAGGGCCCACTGCTGCTGTTTTTCGTTGCTGCGTTGCACGCGATCCTTAAGCTGCAAGCGAAAGACGTGTTCAAGGTGAGCGTCGCCATATCTCGCCTCCAATGCCTCAAGGAGCTCCTCGTAGGTCACTTTCTTACCGAGAGCTTCCAACACAGTTAAGGCTTGGTCGTGCAAGCTTAGGGTGAGTGCAGTCATGGCCTGGCTTTTATTCCAGCCGTTCGCCTCCATGACGGCTCGAACTGGATTTTGTAGGCCGACCAGGAATAAGTCCCGTCGAACGGCGGCACTTAATTTGAATCCGTAGTGAAGGTGTTGTAGCTACTACGGGAGCTGTAGTTCCATCCCCAAGTTTGAGGTCGTTCAGCGTTTTCTTCACGTTAGCCATCACGTTGTCAACCCGATTGTTCACTTGATGTCCTGTCGATTCGGGTTTCAGCTTTCGCGATTTGGGTTTCAGCTTGCGACAGGCGGTTGTCATGCTGAGCAACCATATCCTTCACCTCCTTTATCTCCTTCCCGAAGGTAGCGTGAAGGTTCTTCATGAGGAGCATCTGCTCTTCGACCCGACGGGCCTGTTCCTCTTGTCCGCCCCGCAGCTGCTCTTCCAACCGACGGACCTGTTCCTCCTGTCACCGAGCCTGTTCCTCTTGTCGGCGAGCCTGTTCCTCCTGCTGCTCTTTCAACCAACGGGCCTACTCCTCCTGTCGGCGAGCCTGCTCTTGCAGCATCACCATCAGAGCACCTAAGTCAGGTGCTGCAGATGTAGGAGCTACTGACGCAGCTGGCCCTCCGACGTCTGTGGCGTTGCACCACCAAATCTTTTGTGGTCCGTCTCCTGCTGGCGTTGACTTCGGGTACGGACACCCTCCGTTTCCTCCTTAGGTAAAATCGTCATGATTTAATCCTACTTCTGACACCAATTGTTACGAGCTTAGGGTTCGTGACAGTAAAAACTGCCGATTGAATAATTAAAACTTAAAACACTAATAATTAACCACACTGATTCACTTTATTTCGCTCCGAAGCTTCGCTTGTCTCGCCAAATTCAATACTGCCCCGATCGCGGCATGCAGCGGGTTTAAATACACTTTTACGCCAAAACATCCAGAATATTCCCGTAGATACGGGCGCTGACCGACCAGACGCAGAAAGTTCGAGTGTGAGGCTTCTAGAAAGCTTAGTTCTTCAATTCGATACTAGATGGTGCTGTTGGTTAAAAGATTAGTCATGTTATTTTCTGGAAAGCTCTCCTCGCTCTATTACCCGACACTAGATGGCGCTAGTGCCAGACGTCAACTTAGGCGCGCAACAGTATCTTGGATTTCTTCGCGGAGAACCCAGAGGAGAGTACCAGGCGGGCGGCCTGTATTTTTGGTGTTTCTCACTGGACAATTTGGAAACTTCTACACATTGATCGTCAACATCCGTATCATTTTCAGCCGGTTCAAGAGTTAAATGAAAACAACCACATACCACGGGTGGTATTTCAGCAATGGTTAATTCAAAACTTTGATAACGTTTCCATTTTATTTACGGACGAAGCAGTGTTTACAAGGTCGGGCATTTAAAATGTTCGTAATGAACATTACTGGGGTCGGGTAAACGAACACCGAATACAGAAAAACAGTTATCAGCGCCGTTTTTCCGCAAACGTGTGGACGGGAATTCTAGATGGCAAACTTCTTGGACCCTATTTTATTGACGGCCATTTGAATGCAACGCTTAAGAACGCCTTGGCCCATGTACTGATGGTGGAGGCCGTGCGGCAGGATCTTCGCTCCCATCGAGTCAAGGAGGTTGCAGCAGCTACGGTTCGCGACCGCAATAAAGGATACAGCCCTAGGTGCTATGGCTGTGGGGAAAAAGGGCCATCTTCGATCCAGCTGCCCTAAGCGAACCGTAGAAAGGGAAGGAGAACGATATCAGGAGGGTGGTGCAGCTAACAGCCCCACCCAGCAGCAGCAGGGAAACGAGTAAAAGCCAGAACTGCGGGGCGGGTGCTGACTGATGTTAAAAGAACCCCAAGGATCTCGATCTCACAAACCCATGATGGGAACAGCCTAATCATCAAGAGCGAGATCAACGGAATGCCGTGTAAACTGACCATAGGTACTGGAGCCTCTCGAACGTTTGTTAGTTCCCAACTTATAAGACAGTTCCTTGGGGATTCCGCATACAACCGAGAACGCATTAATTTGGTAACAGCCACCGGTCAGCGTATACCCGTCCGTGGAGAGAAGGAGATAGAATTGAAGCTAGTCAACGTGATCTATCTGAATAATGTCATCGTGGCTGATATAATGGACGACTGCATCCTGGGCCTAGACTTTATGAGGAATAATTGTTGTGAGATCGACGTTAAGCAAGGTGTTTTGAAACGTGGACAGGAGGAACTTTTTATGGAAGGTGCGTTACCAGGGAACCTGTACAGCATTAAGAAGATTGTTCTTCCGCCGAGATCGGAAACGATTGTGCCGGTTAGTCTTCCTCGAAAACGCTGGGCAAGCTCACCGTTGTGTACTTGTGGAAAGGGTAAACAATGACCTTCCTTGAAAAATAGCTCGAACCTTGGTCAGAACCACTGACATCTCAGGAATACGTGTGCTGAAACTTGTGTGACCGGGACCAGATTATAGAAAGAGGCAAGCTGGTTGGTACTTGTGAGGAAGTGCATTGGTTACGTCGGTGCCAATATCTATCGAGTGGGACCCCCAGCAAGGATGTACAAACGAGAGTGACCACACTTTTGGAAGACTGTCACAGCGTTCTCTCCCCGAACGAAATGGTCAAGGCGAAGAAGTTGTTACTCAAGTACGCCGATGTATTCTCATCAAACGATGCTGACATAGGAAAGACTGGCTTAGTTCAACACAAAATAAACACAGGAGAAGAATTGCCTATCCGTCAGCGGCAAAGAAGATTGCCGGTAGCACGTGAAAAGGAAGTGGAAACCATGATTAAAGGAATGGTGAAGGATGGTGTTATTGAACCTTCGCCTAGTCCATGGTGTCCACCCGTGGTACTGGTAAAGAAGAAGGACGGCAGCATGCGGTTCTGTGTTGACTACCGCCGTCCGAACGACGTTACAAAGAAGGACAGCTATCCCTCGCCAAGAATTGATGACACGCTGGACATGCTTACAGGAGTAAAGTGGTTTAGCAGGCTGGATCTAAAAAGCGGCTACTGGCAATCATCATCGTAGGCCGTACGTTTGAGGAACACCTTCAAAACCTGGAACGCGTGCTCATGAAGATTCAGAGTGTCAACCTCAAGTTGAGTCCGAAGAAATGTTCACTATTCAAACGGCAAGTCAACTTTTTGGGGTATGTAGTGGGAAGAAGGTATCCGCACGGATTCAGAGAAAATCGCCGCTGTCAAGGATTGGCTGGTTCCAAAAGACAAAACGCAGGTTAGAGCATTTTTGGGTTTGTGCTCCTATAATCGGCGATTTGTGAAGAACTTTGCAGATATAGCTAAACCTCTGCACAAGCTAACCGAGTAGAAGCGACATTTCTGCTGGGATCAAAGTTGAATATCGCATTCCAGGAGCTCAAGGACCGTCTGTGCAAAACACCTATTTTGGGATACCCTGATTCAAGCAAAGAATTTATAGTTGACACAGATGCAAGTGATATAGGACTTGGCGGTGTGTGGTCTCAACGGAATGGTGACCAAGAGGTCATTTACTTTTTTAAACCGGAAAGGACAAAGTACAAGACGCGAATTGCTAGCTGTGGTAAAGTCGTTGCAGCATTTTAGCAAATATCTTCTGGGACAAAAATTTCACTTGCGAACTGACTATGCTGCACTAAAATGGCTATTGCAGTTAAAAAATTCCAGAAGGACAAGTTGCGAGGTGGATTGAACTACTGCAGGAATACGACTTTGAGATCGAACATCGCAGCGGGAAATCTCATGGCAACGCAGATGCATTGTCAAGAAGACCTTGTCCTGAAGATTGCAAACATTGTACTAGGCAAGAGAGTAAGGAAGTGGTATCCGTGAGGATGCTCAGGACAGACCACCTCAGCAACGAGTGGAAGGACAGCTTACAACATGCACAGCAGGAAGATCCGGACATCAAGCCGATTCTGGAATGGATGAAGGCCAGTGCTCCCAAGCCCAAGTGGAGCGACGTCTCAGCGATGAGTTCGAACACTAAAAGCTATTGGGCCCAATGGGACAGCTTGCTGCTTCAGGATGGAGTTCTGTGCCGTAAGTGGGAAAATGTTCGGGGAGACAGCTGTCATTTGCAAATGGTTGTCTCTAAAGCTAAAGTACAGGTGATTCTACAGTTGTACCATAATGATTGTTCAGGAGGCCATCTGGGAGTTAAACGAATTCTACTGAAGATCCGTGAACGGTTTTACTGGGTCCACTCTCGAAACGATGTCGAGGACAGGTGTCGCAAATGTACAAGTTGTGCGGCTGTAAAGGGACCTCAAACTCGTAGTAGAGGTGCATTGAAGTTGTACAATGTTGGTGCATCATGGGAGAGAATAGCCATTTACGTGGCGGGACCGTTTCCGGAGAGTGAAAGCGGTAACAGGTATTTCATGGTTGTGATGGATTATACTTCCCTAAGTGGCCAGAAGTCTTCGCCATTCCAAATCAAGATGCTTCAACAGTTGCAGATAAACTAGTTCATGAAGTCTTCTGTCGTTTTGGAGTACCTTTAGAGATTCACAGCGATCAAGGAAGGAATTTTGAGTCTCAAATATTCCAGGAAACTTGCCGAGTTATGGGTACTCATAAAACAAGAACGACTTCTTATCAACCGCAACCTGATGGAATGGTAGAACGATTTAATCAGACATTGGAGAGGTACCTAGCAAAAGTTGTAGACAATCGGCAACGAGATTGGGATAAGCACATACAACCGTTTTTGTTGTCATATCGAAGCGCTGTTCACAGAAGTATAGCAGTGACACCAGCTTTCGCAAACTTTGGAAGAGAATTACGGCTGCCTGCAGACTTGACCACCGGGATGCCACCTGATGCCCCACACAGTATAAACGATTATGCAAATGACTTGCAAGCAACAAAATGAATGACATTTATGAGCACGTCAGACAATCGGGCCAGCAAATGTCTGAAAAGATGAAAACCCGGTATGACCGCAAAATGAACAACAAAGTGTTAGACGAAGGTTCACTAGTGTGGTTGCACAATCCAGTCCGCAGCAAAGGGAAATCTCCTAAGCTTCAAGCTAAATGGGACGTCCCGTACCAGACTGTGACCAGGATCAACGATGTAACCTACCGGATACAGAAAGGCGCAAGAGGGACTCCTAAGATCGTTCATCTAGATCGCCTGGCGCGTTATTATGGGGCCGATAATGCTCGGGATGAGCATGTCTTAGGAGAGGGCAGTGTTGCGTGCCTAAGTTGAGCCTCCATCTAGTGTCGGGTAATAGAGCGAGGAGAGCTTTCCAGAAAATGACATGACTAATCTTTTAACCAACAGAGCCATCTAGTTTCGAATTGAAGAACTAAGCTTTCTAGAAGCCTCACACTCAAACTTTCTGCATCTGGTCGTTCGGCGCCCGTATCTACGGGAATATTCTGGATGTTTCGGCGTAAAAGTGTATTTAAAGCGTAAATTCTGGTAATTCAATCAGCAGGTTTTATTGTCACGAACCCTAAGCTCGTAACAATACGTTCTTGAAGGGTAACTGGCAGCTGCTGATTGCCACGCCCCTGAGCATGAGCCGCCACGGTAAACTGTCCGTAGCTACGTAACCTTTGCGTGGCCGCCAACAAAGTTTCATGATTTGGCACAGGATGTCCAGGGAATAATTCGTCGAGCCTCGTTCACGTTGTCACCAGCTACGGCATAAAGCCGGACCATTTCAGTCCACTGCACGTTTGTGTAGGATATAATTACAAACTAAAACACACTCGCACAAAAACTACAATTAGGTACCTAAAACACAAATAAGTGGCGTAGAATGTCGGCATGGCGCGCGGCGCGGTTGCAAATCAAATTTACACGTGCATTCGCTACCGACGCAGCGACAGACTGACACACTGACACAGTGACACTATGGACTGATGGCTGATGGCCTTGACCGCTGAGCTGCGCGCGAGATTCCACGCGAATCGCTGCCGCTACGATATGTTTACTGGAATTTTGTATATGCCTACTTGCCTAGGGTGAAATAATTGTAAGGAAAAATTGAGATTTGACTAAAAAAAAATGTTGTTATTTTTCATTGAATTTACGTTCTATAAGTGAAACCAAACCACTGGTTTCAAGGATAACGGTGTTTAAACTAACACCCTGTATAACCCCAACTAGTTCCACTCGAACAGCAAGTACGAGCCAACACTTCAAAGATACGCCAAGGAAAATTAAACTGAAAAAATTCATAAGAATAAAAACAATAGCATAAAAAGTCTTCAATTGCAAAACGGTATTTAAAGAAAAAATTTACAAGTTTGAAAGAAATACTAGATTCGCTGACAGAGACATCTTTGATAAATAAGGAAAACACACAGGCCCCAGAAAAGATAGGAATTGAAAAATGTGAACTCTTAAAGAGACAATTACTTAAAAGTAAGACTGGAAAACTGCCCAAAACTAAATATTAAGTAGCAAAACTAGATAAAAAGAGTTCAGCGTCCGCGCGTTTATTGACCCCATAATCAGCTAATTTCAGGTTTAATTTTTATTGCTGGTATTATGTTTAGTATTGTCATGATTTTTTTTTAATGAAATTATCGTTTAATTTAGCTGTACACTTGGAACGTGAATAAAGCTAATTAAACGTTGCAAAAAATGTGTTTTTTTCACCAGGATCGATTTTATTTTCGTCACATCATGAAAGGTTTCCCTAATAATATCGTCTGTCTTCGTTTTTGGGAGCGTTTTAAAAATACCCTGTATATTGTGGAGAATATTAAGCAAAAAATAGCGCTATTAAAACGTCACTTTGGAAAATAAATGTATATTGCGGTATTTGCTTCTATATTATAATTTTATGTATAATATAATATTTGCCTACCACTAACATAATGTACATTCTATGTATGTATCGCAGTATGGAAATAAGTAAAATTATATTTTATAATTACAAAGATAATAACGATGTTGCCCGATGTTTCTAAAACGTAGTTAACAAAGTGTATATAATCACTTTATTTGTAATGATTATCATAGTAAGAATAGTGATTATATAAATATCATAGATAAATACCTACTCTTTGAATATTGCTGCCATGTTGTCATAATATTTGATTTTATGATTAGTTTAACATAATTCTTACATTCTCTTTATCTTAATATTAATTTATTTATACATGTAGTAGGTATTTCTATTTAATATTTTATAATTTTACTAACTTTTTGGTTTTAATTTTCTTTTTAATTTGAAAATCAAAATTAAAACGTAAAATTATGCGGCCTAAAAAATATGCTAAAGGTAAGCTTTAAAAATTAAATATCTAGGTTATAATATGATTAAAATATTAAGTTATATATCATTGGTAGAAACTAGCAATGGAACTTTGGTTATCTTGTGTGTATTTATTACTTATTAATCGCAAAATATTTAAACAAGTTCAATTAGTTTTTGTTGTAAGAATTAAGGGTGGTCGAAGGGTACACGTACGTCTGTTGTATCCATTTTGTAAGTGAATACTGTGATCCAAGACACCTACGTCTATGTATGTGTTAAGAATAAAATGCTATGAACTAAGATGGAACGCCTCGTTAATAATTAAAAGGATATTCGGTTCCCGTCGCCTACTATACGATAAACAGAAACATTATTTTAAATCCATTTCAACCATTCAAAAATTAAATAAAAATTGTGTTCTAACAAATAGGTAAAGGTAAAAAAGAAAAGGAGGCACCAAAAATTACGATGGGTCCTCCTCCAAAGCCGAAGAAAATACCACCTCCTCCGGAATGCTTTTCTCCAGACGATCTAGAGAGATTTAAGGAAATATTTAAAGCACATGACGAGGCAAACATAGACAAGGTGTGTGGAATGTTGATACTTTTTTTGTAATAGATCCTACGTAGTTTTGTTTACGATTTATCATCATCATCATCGTCATTGCAGCTATCTAATGCAGATTGAACATACGCCTCTCCAAAGAAATCTGTCGCCGAATCATTGCTTAATCAGAATGTAAAGGCTTGTTCAAATAATTTTAAATTTCATAGAGTATTGCCAAAAGATATAATAAAATATTTTAAAACTATTGATGTTAAGAAAACGGCGGACTTATGAGGGATTTCCATTCCAATTATTGCATTTGTAATAAATACAATAGTACCTTATCTAGCCACTATTTTTAACATAAGCGTCAAATCTGGCGTGTTTGCTGATTTAATGAAACATAGTAAAGTTATACCATTATTCAAATCTGATAGTACATCAGACCTCGCCAATTTTAGACGAATTTCTGTACTACCAACTTTAAGTTAATTTTTGAAAAAATATTTAACATCAGATGAGATGAGATGATTATTTTACATCAGATAAGGTTTTGTAATAAAAATAAATTGATCCATACAAGTCAATTTGGTTTTACAGGGGGTCTCTCGACAATTGATGCCGGTGTTGAGCTTATAAAAATATTTTTTTTTTATTTATTTTATGTACACACATTAAGGTACAGAAGCAGTCCTTATAGTAATTACGTACAAAGGTTCTACTTATTCCAAATTCGCTGAAATATCTTCCAGTAGACCCATAAAGGAAATTATATTTAAATTGCAAACTTAGTGCATACATTAGTACTACTAAAAATAAATAATATACACAATGTTACGGAAATTTTATATATATTTATATATATATATATATATAAATTAACAGGATGCAAAGTAGTTATCTCTAAGACGTTTCTTGAATATCAACAAAGTTTCGGAATTTCTTATATTTGACGGTAGTGAGTTCCATAATCTTACCGCGTGAACTGAAAAGGAGTGGGAGTAAAAACCGGAATTAAAGACGGGAAAGTCAAGAAGATTTTTAACAAGGAATTTGCATGGTTTGACCGGAGGATGGGTGAAGGAAAATCGGCTTCTGAGGTATGTGGGAGAGGAAGGGTTGTGCAAAATGTTATAGAGGACACATAACAATCGAGTGTTCCTTCGAAGTCGAATTGGAAGCCACTTGAGTTGCTTACGAAACTGAGATATACGGTCAAATTTCTTGAGCCCAAATATGAAACGGATACACTGATTTTGCAAGCGCTCAAGTTTATTAAGAAGCTCCTCTGTAGCATCCAAGTAACAGGCATCCGCATAATCAAGGAGAGGTAGGATAAGAGTAAGCACGAGTGATATTTTAGCTTTAGGGGGTAAGAAATTTTGTAGACATTTAAGCGAATGCAAAGTAAAGTAGACCTTGCGACTAACTTCAGCGATATGCGTGGTCCGTGTTAAATGGTGATCAAATATGACGCCTAAGTTTTTGACAGTATTGGCAAAGGGTATAGGAACGCCATTAAAACAAACAAAAGGTAGTGATGTAAATTCTAATCTATTACGCAAATGCCTACTGCCTATTATGATGGCCTGAGATTTCGTGGGATTAACTAATAGTCCGAAGGATGCAGACCATTCACAGATGCGGCCCAGATCCGCATTCATAGCTGCAATTGCATTATTTGTATCACCCACCAGAAAATAACGATAAAGCTGTAAGTCATCCGCGTAGAGATGGTAATTAGATGTAATAACACTCGTAATAGAGTTAATAAATATGGAAAATAAAAGGGGGGAAAGAACGCCACCCTGAGGTACACCCGTAGTGATACCCGACCAATCGGATAGAGTGTCATTAACACGGACACAATGTGATCGACCACGAAGATATGTATCAAACCATGCGATGGCAGATGGGGAAATATTTATAGATTCCAGGATCCGGAGAAGAATATCAAAGTCTACTGAGGTAAAAGCACAACTAAAGTCAAGCAAAACTAAAAGTGTAAGAGATTTATTGTCCATGGCCCAACGGATACCATCGGTTACTTTAAGTAAAGCAGTGACAGTGCTGTGTCCACGACGAAAGCCCGACTGATAAGTGGAGAGCAAGGAGTTAGACGATAAGAAGAGAGAGAGTTGACTATGGATGATGTGTTCCAAAACTTTAGAAAGAAAGGGTAAAATAGATATGGGACGAAAGTGGGACAAAGAAGAAGGATTAGAAACCTTAAGCAGAGGAATTATATATGCATGTTTCCAAAATGAAGGAAAAGGTGATGACGATATAGAAAAATTAAATATGTGAGTAAGAATTGGTAGAAGTAAAGGTAGAACTAGCAAAATCATCTTCGCACATAGACCATCAATACCAACAGCATTTGAAGAGATGGCTAGGATGGATTTTTTGACATCTTCCTCCGTTACAAGGGAAAGATGAAAAGGGCAAACGTGCGGGTATTGCGATGGGTATGCGAGTAGTGTGTTGGATTTGATGTAAGGATCTAAAGTCATAGGAGGAGTAGCAAAGTGATTGTTTAGATCCTTTACTTTAACGTCATTGTATTCTAGGATCGGAGACCTGCCCACACCAACAGAACGAAGGAACTTCCACATCTCAGTAGAATTTTTATTGTGTAGAGAGTTGTAAAAGTAGCGTCTTTTAGCATACCGACACAAGCGACTGCAGCGGTTGCGTAAAAATTTAAAACGATTTAAGTTATTTTCAGATGGGAGACGTTTAAACCTTTGCTTAGCTTTGTCCCTCTGGCCCATAAGTTCTCTTATATCTTGTGTAATCCAAGGTGCAGGATTACGTTTTATTTTTACGCGTTTGAGCGGGGCATGGTTATTGTATACCTTCAAATATCATTAAAGTTACAAACCTTCTCATTAATATTAGTATTGTCAACAATAGGTGTCCAATCAACATTACTTATATCATGCTGCAATGACTCCAGATCTATTGCCTTGTAATTACGAAGGAACAAGGATTGGGATTTCTTTTTAGGTGGACAGAGACGATAAGAGAGGTAGATTAAATCATGATATGAAAAAGAGGCAGTTATTTGTCCATGAGACATGACACTATCAGTAGAAGAAACGATCATAATATCAAGCAAAGAAGGGTTACAGTTAGGGAAGTGGTGAGTTGCCTGA
The DNA here is from genome assembly GCA_907164705.1 of Parnassius apollo. Classification (NCBI taxonomy): domain Eukaryota; kingdom Metazoa; phylum Arthropoda; class Insecta; order Lepidoptera; family Papilionidae; genus Parnassius; species Parnassius apollo. Next base: position 2,436,572 of record CAJQZP010000117.1, read on the forward strand.
AGGGGGAGAGTGAGAAGATTGAAGGAAGATACCAAATTCAGAAGTTTTTGGGAGCGAGAATCATTTTTGATAAGACAGGTGTTGAAATCTCCCATTAGAATAATATGATCGTAAGTAGTACTAAAATCAGCAAGGATTTTTCAAGCGTATCAAAGTAATCTATGTGCATGTTAGGACCGTAAAATACCGCCAGCAACATTTTTTCATGATTGAGAGTAACTTCTATGAAGAGATATTCAGCAGACTGAGAGTAAATAGAAGGAGAGGCACATATGGTCTTATAAAATATATCCGAACGCAGGTATATAGCTACCCCACCACAACCTTTTCCTATACGATCATTACGAATAAGGACAAAACCAGGTAAGGCAAACTGTGTAGAGGGGAGTGATGGCTTGAGAAATGACTCAGAAATTAGTAAAGCATCGAGATGTGCACTGTTAATTGATGCTAGAAGATCAGGATAATGGCGAGGAACACTCTGGATGTTAATGTGTGCAACATTAAAGTTGTTAGGAAATTTAGAGCGCAGGGATGAAATCTGGTCATACAAAGTTAAAGGTAACTCACTATCCGCACTTGTAAAACTACATGAGGATGAAGAGCATGAGAAGAAACTGTCATCAAAAACATCAAGATTATCCATTTAGCAAATAAATTAAGATAATATAATAATGTATAGTAATATAACAATAATATAATATAAAATGTAAATATAATAATACAGTTTAAAAAATATGTAAATACAATATATATGTATATATTTATAAATATCAATTTAGCAATTATTTAATTTAAAATAAAACAAAACTTAGGTATAATCTAATACAAACGGAACAGAAAAAAAATTAAAAAACATCTAAAATCACCAATCACAGAACTGTCATGAAATATTGAAGAAAAAAATCTTATGAGAGTATAATTTATACATAAGATTCGATAAAAAAAAAGAAGTTTAAAATGTTACGATATGAACCTATCTTATAATTATATACATATTAAACTTCCTTAAGAGATTAATAAAAATATTGAAAAACACTATTACATATTACTGCAAAGCAGAATAAATAATACATTTTCCCAAGCTACAACTTGACAGTATCACAGTGGCCAAAGGGCCGTGCGTCACAACTAAGAGAAAAAGTAAATAAAAAAAATGCATAATAGTCATCTCAAAACTCACGAGCACAAACTAATAAGAGTACTAACGTACTCACGAGCGTCAATTCCACAGAACACTATTACTCCTATCGGAGGTCAATTCAATGTGTGTATATATATATATACACATTGAATTGACATTTATAGATAAAATAGACATTTTGATAACTACTGTGTGTAATTAAATGCTTATCTTATTATAAAAGTACCAGCTGGAAAAATGTATCATTATTACAGAAATATAAAGTAATTATAAAACATTATTACAAAGTGGTTGTAAAGCGGCTAACAAAAACAAACAAAAAAAATGATTATTCTATGTACCTATATTTTCTGAAAGAAAACAACGAAACTAGGGATTAGTTCCGGCGACGAGCCTTCCGTGGAGCATTAGTAGTCAATCTGGACGCAACTTCCTTTGGAGAAGTGGGTTCCTTAGACTGACCAGGGTCTTTGACCGTACTACACTTGTCGGGATATCGGCAAATAAGGGGTTTTAGTTCTGCCATAGACTCAATCCTCTGACGTGATTTGTCCGGCAAAATAATAACTATTTTTCCTTCTACGGACCAGCAGTTCTTAATCCCGAAATGTTTACGAGCTGTCATAAATACTTTGTGCCTTGTCTTAGTCAAAAACTCGGAAATCGTGATACCTGAACCTTTTAGTGAAGTTTTGTTATCCCAGACAAGACGACGACTCTCCAGACTACCAAATTTAACAAGCACTGGACGTGTTGAGGCTTGAGAAGATCCAAGACGATGGCATACTTGTATATCCTCGACTTTCAAATCGGTCACCTTCATTTGGTCGGAAAACAGCTTATATACCGATTCATGCAACTTCTCATTCTGTCTTTCAGAAAAACCATGGATAAGCAGTATTTTTCTTCTCATTGCTGTTTCATGTTTGTCAATATTGTATGTAACTAAGTCCAATTGTTTTCTGATCAGCGATAGCGATTGACAAACAAAGGATTTGAAATCGTTGAAGTCCTTGGACAGTGAAGAAATGTCTGGGTGAACTGGCGAGGAAACAGCTGAGGCTTTTAAAAGCTTATCTTCATACTCACGCATGCGAGAAGCAAATAATTTTTCCAGTTCATCAAGATTATTTACAAGCTGTTGGTCCATATTAGACTGTTATGCAAAACTGTGCTTTAGCAATAAAAAGATAGAAGTTGTTAAGAACAGCACGTGTTGGTAGACTTTAGCAGTGTTTTAATACATTTATTTAGAAAGAACAAATACTTTAAATAATTTAACAACAATAAATATAATTAGCACACTGAGTTTGCGTGTTTACTTTGCGACTACCCGCAAAAAAATATTTTTAGTGCGTGGGATAATTCAGAGGATGTTTTGACTGATTTCAACATGAGACATTAATCAGGAAGCTATAGTACAGAACATGAGACATTAATCAAGAACACAGCGTTTAAACTAGTTATTTCATATTTATATTACGTGGTAGAGCCATGCTGCAGCTATATTAATTGTATAGTTGTAGCCCGAATGGGTCGGTTCGACCGGGGAAGGACCACGCTCTCACAGAATACCAGCGTCAAATAGCAGCTTAATGCTGCTGTGTTTCGTATGGTGAGTGTTGAGAACCGGAAACCCTTTTTACTGGAAAAGAGGCATTCTATCTTAGTACTCAAGGCTGACAACGCATCTTCATTTTGATTCGCAAACGAGGATGGATGGAGATGTCTATAGGCCAGACAGACAGACCAGGAACCACTTACCATCAGGTGAACTGTGTGCTCGCTTGTCACCCTTTTCCTATAAAAAAAAAATAATTTAAGTAGTAGATTGCAGAAAGTTATTATCATTGGTAGAAGTTCTTCCGGATGGCCCGTACAGATGGGTGTCCCTCAGGGCTCTATTTTTGACCCATTCCTATTTTTAGTGTGTATTAATGACTTACTTTCCCTTGTAGTTGATAATCATGAAACAGCATTATTTGCTGATGATAATTCCTTGATTTTAAAACTTAAATGTCAATCATTAAAATGTGACGAAGTGAATAATGTTATGTCTAAATTAGTGTATTGGTTTAACGTTAATAATCTACATTTAAACGGCAATAAAACTAAATGTATTAAATTTACAACAACAAATGATAAACATCCGAATATCAATGTGTTTTTAAACGAGGAAGGACAGTGTCTTGTTGAATCCTCTGTTTTTCTTAGCATCACTCTGGACGCTAAGCTTATATATCTAAACTAGCAAGCAGACTAAGCTCTGCAGATTATGCTATAAAAAAGATTAGAGATCTCACTGGTGTCGAGACAGCTAGATTAGTTTATTTCAGTTATTTCTATAGCATAATAACGTATGGGATTTTGCTATGGAGGAATGCGGCTGATTAAGAAACTATTTTTGTTTTGCAGAAGATGGTCATAAGAGCTATTTATAACCTTAAACCGAGAAAATCTCTTAGAGAAAAATTTATGTATCTATGAAAATTTGATGTATGTCATAAAAACAAAGGTAGCTTTAGTAAAAAACGTGATATACCATTTTGGAGTACTCAGCAGCGCGAGACAGTATTTCATGCCGGCATATCGCTTGCAACTTTACAAAGCGCAAGTTCAGCCTCACATGGAATACTGTTACTACTCATCTTTAGGCCGTGGCACCCCAGTGCCAGCTCCTTCCAATTGACCGCATCCAGCGCAGAGCGATTAGAATCGTCGCACTGCGTAAGGATGTTCCGTCATTAACTTTGGCCTCTTAGTATTATTATTTATCATCATTCACAGCCCTTCACAAGTCCACTGCTGAACATAGGCCTCCCAAGAAGTGCCACAAAGCACAGGCCTGAGCCACTTGCATCCATCGACTTCCTGCATATCTTACCAGGTCGTCAATCCATCTAGTGGGGGGCGCCCTATGCTACGCCCACCGGTACGAGGCTGCCACTCGAGAACCTTTTTTCCATATCGGTTGTCGGCTTTTCGAGCTATATGGCCGGCCCATTGCAATTTCAACTTATTAATCCGTTGGGCTATGTCGGTCACTTTGGTTCTACCGCGGATATCCTCATTTCCAAGTTTATCACGCAGAGAAACCCCAAGCATAGCCCTCTCCATATCTCGCTGAGCGACCTTGAGCGTCCTCATATGGCTAGCAGTGAGGGACCACGTCTCAGCTCCGTAGGTCATCACTGGCAACACGCACTGGTTGTACAATCTAGTTTTCAGGTTTTGAGGTATACCTGACGAGAAGATGTGTCGTAATTTCCCAAACGCTGTTCAGCCGAGTTGAATCCGTCGATTGATCTCTCCTTGGGACAGATAACCGCCCTCCTGGTGATAAAACTAATTGGCCCATTCGAGAATTACCGTGTCCTCTCACTCTCTTCGGACCTCAGATAGTCTAATAATATCCCGGCGAAACTTGTCTATCTCTTCTTCCAGCTCCAGGATCTTCTCGTCAGTCCTCAGGATGTGTGCGTCGTATGTTGACAGGTCGAGTCATTTTAGGTGGCAACCAAACCTTCACCGGAGATTCTTAGCACCCCCTACCCCGCCGTTACCATGGTTGCCACCGTAGCCAGGAATAGCGGGACCGCCGGGAACTGGGGGCCTTCTCTTCGTAACTCTCGTCATGGTCATATACCCAATATTGCCATAGTTATCACGCTAGGCAAGCGGGTTGGTAACCGCAGTTTTTTGTTATATACTTGCTGTTTTCAGGAAGATGCTGCTGCCTATCTCCTGCCTGTTTCCCTCTGTAGCTTTTTACGACATCCACTGGAAGATATGGGGTTGTAGATATTTTTAACCGCTACTACACGCTATCGGCCTTTCTGTTTATCTTATATGGATATTCTTAACCGCCACTACACGACCTTGACGGCTCAGTATATCTACGAAAATTTAATGTATGTGCACAAAAACAAAGGTGCTTTTAGTAAAAAAGTGATATACACTCTGTAAACACTAGGAACAAACTCAAGCTAGTGATACCAGTTTTTCGGCTCCATAGAGTCCGTAATTCAACAAAGTCCCAGAAAATATACAAGGTTTCTCTATTACCAAGTTTAAATATTTAATGAAACAAAAACTATATAAAAAGGGTTACTATAATATAAATGAATACATGGTTGATAATAACCCCTGGGAATGAGGTGGTCGCTTCCAAGCTGTTTCTAAAATAAAATTTGTAAATATTTTGTGATCATTGACATTGTAAAATTATTTAAAAAAGTCCCGCTGGGTTTCTTGCTGGTTCTTCCTAGCTCGGAGGTTTTTTTTCGAACTAGCAGTAAAGTAAAAAAATCAATTTCAATAAGAATTACAACATGTAATCTATATTAAATAAAAAATTATTCTATTCTATTTTGTCACAAAGCACGGTCTCTCTTGACCTTTGTTTAGTTTATTTTAGGATCTATTCAACAGACACTATTGATATGCCACATGAGGTCTCCCAGCTATTCGACCATAATGACAATATCGTTGGCAAATGAAAGGTGTTTATGACTGGATAAATATACATCGACGCGTCTATAAAATACCGGATGGATCGAGAGTGAGCAAGAGTTGCATCGCTCTAACAGAGGGTCATATCGATGGTGGCGTGGTAGAATTGAGGGTATATCGAAAAACCTCCACTCGTTTGTGCATTATAAATTTCATCGTAGGCGTCGTGTGTTAGAGATTCCGCCTAAGTAATTCGACGAGTGATAAGAATCATAGAACGACAGTATCGGGGTTCTTTTCGTTGTAGTAATTATTCTAGCGCAGGCAAGATAGATGGTGTTGCTGAGAGTCTGCCATGTGTTACAATGAGATGGGAAGTGTTTCTGTTGGTTTGCATACTTTGATATTATCATGTAATTACGTTCCTCATGTTACACTACTGCGTAATTGTGACGGGGACATATTACGTTATGATCGAATTGTAATTGCTCTATACATAATGTATAGTGCAGTATGCTGTTTTTTTGCATATAATGACTTATTGCGTAAGCAGGAGAGCAAGTTCCGCTCTCACACTATTATTATTTTTAAAAATTAACCTTCATATGTATTCTTGCTATTTCTGACATATAAATAATGCAATAAACAATAATTAAATCCCGCCACCCAGTAAACAACTGCTTACACTTGTTGGAGTGTAAATTTAGGCAAAATTTAATTGAAAGTACCAGAGGCCTTGCGCCACACATACTGAATTGCTAAATATCTCACTGAATGCCACTTCAAACGATATAATAACAGAAACAGAAACTTTTTTTATTCAATGTAGATTATAAACAATACTTATTGAAAGTCAATTTTTTCATTTACCACTGGTTCACAAAAAAAAAACCTCTGGGAAGAACCAGCAAGCAACCCAGCGGGACTATTTTTTTGCCAAATAATAGCTTACAATCATGTTTACAATTAACAACACAAGACAAATTAGAAATAGCTTGGTGGCGATCACCCCTACCAGGGGTTAATATCATCCATAAATTCCTTAATATTATAATAACCCTTTTTGAACAAACTTAGTTAATAAAATTTTTGAACTTTGTGTATGACAAATTTTGTATATTTTCTGGGATTTTGTTGTAAAAGCGTATACATCGCCCCAAGAATGAATTACTGACTCGGTGATCGAGTAACTGGTACTACTAGATTGTGTCTGTTCCTACTATTTACACAATCAATATCACTTACTTTTGCAAAACTAAGTTTATTCTTGTGTACGTACATTACATTTTCACAAATGTATTGAGAGGCCAGAGTTTTCATTTCCTTAAATTTTTGTCTCAGTGACTTGATATTGACTTCTGATAAATATAATTTCAGTGTTAGTCGCGTATCCCCATAGCAAAATACCAAACGACGTAATGCTTTGTAAATAAGTAAACTATTCTAGCTGTTTCACCACTGGTAAGAGTTCTCATCTTTTTTACAGCATATGCTGCAGAACTAAGTCTGCTAGCTAGTTTTGATATATGGGGGAGCCATTGATGCTTTGCGTCTAGTGTGATTTCAAGAAAAATGGTGGTGTCAACAAGACTCAGTTCTTCCCCATTTAAAAATACATTCGTATTAACATGTTGACATTAGGAGTTACGAATTTCATACATTTAGTTTTAGTACCATTTAAATGCAAATTATTAACATTAAACCAATTGACTAACTTAGCTATAGCATTATTTACTTCGTCGTAATTTAATAACTGTCGTTTTAATTTGAAAATTAATGAAGTATCATCAGCAACTAATACTATATCATGATTATCCCCTACTATGTAAGGTAAGTCATTAATGTATACAAGAAACAGAAAGGGGCCGATAATTGAGCCCTGAGGCACGCCCATTTGTACAGTTGACGCGGAAGAACTCATAGAATTAATGACAACTTTTGACAGCGTTCTGTCACTTAAATATGAAATAATTAATTTAAGAGCATCACTTCTTACACCGTAGTGTTGAAGTTTCCTGATTAATGTTTCATGGTGAACACAATCGAAGGCCTTGGATAGGTCACAGAATATACCCAAAGTATCCTGTGAATTCTCCCATGCCTTAAAGATATATTTAATCAGCTCAACACCAGCATCAGTTGTCGAGTGACCCCTTGTGAAACCAAATTGATTTTTATGAAGTAAATTATTTACATTAAAATTTTCTTACATTTGATCAAAGAATAATTTCTTCAAAAATTTTACTAAGTGTTGGGAGCACAGAAATAGGTCTAAAATTAGCAGGGTCCAATATACTGACAGATTTAAATAAAGGTATTACTTTACTATGCTTTATTAAATCAGAAAACACACCAGATTTGATACTAGTATTAAAAATAATAGATAGTTGAGGTGCGATTGCATCCATTATAAACGCAATAAATTTAACGGAAATCCCCCACAGATCGGCGGTTTTCTTAATATCAATAGTCTTAAAATACTTTAGAATATCTTTTGATCACACTTTATGAAATGTAAAATTCTTTGTACACGCATTTATATTTTGTTTAAGTAATGATTCGGTGACGACAGGAGAAGAATTCAGTGACTTCGTGGTTAAGAAAGGAATATCAGTAAAATATTTCTCGAAAACCATTGCAACATCCTGATCCGATTCAGTTAATTTATTGTTAAAACTTAACTGGTAGTTCGAATTGCGAGAGTTAACCTTACCAGTTTCACTATTAATTATACTCCATGTCATTTTAATTTTATTAGAAGCCGTCTTTATTTTGTTGCTCAAATACAATGACTTGGTTAGAAGCACGTTCTTTTAAATATTTTGGAATATTTTTTTACATATTCCGTAAAATCCACGCTAGGATTATGTGACCTTTCATTGTAAAGTTCATATAACCTTTGTCTACTCTTATGGACTTCTACTGTCGCCCACTCATTAAATGCCTTGCGATTGTTCAAGGAGAATGTTTTAGAAGTAAACGTATTATTAAATTCATTGCAAATAAGCTTAAATAATGTTCCATACAAAAAATCTGCATTATTTTGGTATGAAAGTGATGGAACTTTTTTACTATGTTACTTCTAAACTTCACCAAGCGACGTGCATTTACTGGAACATACACTACTTTTTTATTTATTTGCTTTTTGTGAACATAAGGTAACGAAACTAATTGTCCACTGTGATCAGAGCTCAATTTTTGAATAATACATTTATTGAACGGCTTAACATTTGTAAAAATGTTATCTATATGTGTTGCACTAGATTCAGTAATACGTGTTGGCTCCAAAAATAAATTAAAAGGACCATAGGATTTAAACAATGATCTAAATTTAATATTGGTGGAGGAAGCTTCTAGGAGATTGATATTAAAGTCTCCACACATTACAACAGATTTATTCTATTTATTAAGCTTAGCAAAAACATCCTCCAAAATTTTTTCAAAAGTATCATATAAAGAACTTGGGGGTCTGTAAACGCTTACAACAATGATGTGCTAAAACTCAACACATGCCATTTCTACAGTTCGCTCAACAGAGAGGCTCACAATATCTTTACGTTCTTTACATGATAATAATTTACTAACTAAAATTAAGGAGCCACCTCTTAAAACCGTTTCTCTATTGAAAGAACTGACCACCTGGTGATTACTGAAGTTAATCATTAAATTATGAGCCTTTAACCAATGTTCAGTAATACATAAAATATGTTATTTTGTTATATATTATTTTGTTATATATGTATATTGTTGCTATTTGAGAACAATTCAATTTCTAGCTCTTTGCCTATTATGCCTTGTATATTCTGATGCACGAGGTGTAAACAATTTTTATTATCATTTTGTGGAGTTATACAATTGCAACTATTATGGATTTGTAACCTACATTCTAAATTATTTAAATTATTATAACTGCTAGAGATTACGTCTATTGTCTCATTTTCTAATTTAAATTACTTGGAACGGACTCCAAATTGCATGTCAAATCATTATGCTGCTCAATAGGAGCAGATGTCTGGGTAGCCAAGTCCTTGACTGAGTTAATATATAAATTATAAGATAGCACATTTGCTATCTGTCTTAAATTATATTTGGATAGGTAATACCTATCTGTAGTCAAAAATTAAGTTTTTATTCTTTGTTATGGCACCGTCATAGAGTGTGGGTGACAGTAAGGAGTCATTACTATTTACACATATTTTCCCCGATAAAAATGGTATGGAGCGCTGATTCTCACTCTGATGTTTTATTAAGGAGTCAAAGCGCTCCTCATTGTATTTACATGACTTTACCAGATCATCCATGGCCAATATGTGTTCTTTTATCTCAACCTGAGCCGATGCATATTTATTTGAGATAATTTCTAAGGAGTTTTTAAGCGACAAAACTTCAGAATTGAGACACTCTATCTCAGTCTCATAACAATTTTTCATATTTTCCACTTCAATTGAATATAATTTAAGTTTATTAATTAATTTCTGGTTTTTCTTACATATACGGAGTGTTAGTGTAAACACCGTTATCCTTGAAACCAGTGGTTTGGTTTCACTTATAGAACGTAAATTCAATGAAAAATAACAACATTTTTTTAGTAAAATCTTAATTTTTCCTTAATTCCTCAATTTTTGCCTGTCCTAAGCCAAGTTACATCACAGGTTATGTGTACCTTGTGCCGTATTGTGTTTTTATTGGAATGTAGTGTAGGCACACACGGGCGGTGATCTTTACAGTGATTACGTCACTCGGGCGCATAGGGTATCCATGAATTTACGGACGGTGTCGGACAGAAACTTTTTAAATTTTATGAAAGAAAATAGCGTTTTTTTTTAAATTCATTGAATTTACGTTCTATAAGTGAAACCAAACCACTGGTTTCAAGGATAACGGTGTTTACACTAACACCCTGTATTTACATAGTTTTTTATATTAATTTTAGTTTTAATTAACTTTTGCACTTTCATAACATATTTATTAATTTTTATGTATTTCTTTAATTTTCTACTACTGCATGTTATTTTTTTGCTTTTTGCTGTTCTTGATGTGACAAAATCATCACCAGTCAAATCGATTGTTGTGGAGGGTTGCAATGTTTTTGAAGATTTACATTCTTATTAAAGAATGAAGAAGATTTACATTCTTATTAAGTTGCAGGGTCAAAATAATTTAAATTAACTATTTAGATCCTGCAACAAATAAGTCATGCCTCATTGTACTTTATATATTTTTTTGCAGTTAGGATTTTTGAATCACTTGTGATTATCATTCTAAAAAGTTATAAAAGGAAGGCTACGCTATTTGCTGTACTTAAAATAAGATGATATGAAATTTTTCAACAGGTTAGATTACGAGACATTCCGTTGATGTTGAGAAAATTAGGTTTTAATCCAAAAGGCGAAGAAATTCGGCAACTTTTTCAGCAATTTTTAGAAGACGATCTCGTGGACACAGTAGAATATCATGAGTGGCTTTTCATGATCGAAGCTAAAATGGGGTGGGGTGATGACTTTGAAATGGCTGTGACTAAAGCTTTCGCAGCTTTAGGACATGATGATGAAGAAACGGGAATAGCCGATCTAGAATTACTCAAGGAGGAACTAATGCAATGGGGAGAGCCATTAACCGATATTGAATTTGTAGACTTTCTAAGATTGGCAACGAAAGATAAAACATACAGTCCAGAAGATGGCAAATTTAATTATGTTAAATTCATTGAGAATATGAATAATAAAGATGAAAAATTCTTGAAAGAACCTATTAATTTCTTCAAATTAGATCAGAAGACTTTGGCCGAAATGGCTATAAAGAAAGCTCAAGAAGAGAAAGAGGAGCAAGCAAAAAAGGAAACCGAAAGGCTGGCCAGAGAGGAAGCGAAAAGGCAGAAAATGATTAGTCAAGGTCTGATTCCTTCGTAATAAATGATCCTTTTTAAGTTTACTTGAGGTTTATCTCATACCCTTTTTTATTCTTCTTTATCAGCCTCTCCCGTTATAGGGGGAAATCTCATTTATTAGAATAAAATAAATATGTTATAACCAATAAGATACTTTGCACCATGTAAAAAAATACATATTTATGATAGGTTTTGTAAAAATTAAACGAGAATTGTCGATATCTATTCCTAAAAACGTATTTTAAATTGTATAATTCAATCTAAGTATATTTTTATCTGTACTTCAAATCTTGAAAACGCTATCCGCCATATTAGTCACTGTCGTGACGTCACTGACAAAGTAAACATGCTATATGCTTTGTGTTATTTCGAAAATGTTCAAGTTATCATCACGATTGTTGACTTTTGCCCTTATTTTATTGAAATAGCATCATGCATGACGATCCGTAAAAGCAGAATGTGCTAATCTACCAAGGATAAGTAAATATACATTGATATCGGTAAAATTATTTGCATGCGATCCCGTTTTTATTCTGCCGTATTGAGGAATGTTGAAACCTCAATGTAAAAAATACCTAATATCAACTTTAATTCATACAATTACACAATACGACGTCAGAGGGTCTTTTACTAATACATGGTTATGTTTATCTTTGATTACAATTATTAGTTAATTAGCAATCATTAGTTATACCTAAAATAACTTAATCTTTTACAAATTTTGACTTGCAATAACTATCACCCTCTCTCTATATATTCCTTGTATATATAGAGGTCTGTGCTATCACTTCATGATGTTTTGTTTTGTATAAACGATAGTTAAATATAATTCATACTTACGTCAAAGTGATCTTCACAAAAGTATAGTCTAGTTCTTGTAGACAATGCCTCCGGCGTTCTTATGTTTGTATTTTTGCAGTTAGGCATACACTACTTACATCCTTATCTTAGTTATATTATAATACAATAAATGTTTTTATCTTTAATTAATAGTTATAATAGGTAGAACGTTATACTTTTCATAGGAATTTATCTTTCGGTATTTTCTTTAACGTTACAGTGCTGTCTTTGGATTTATGTTTTAAAAATCTGGTATATTAAATATTAGCGGTGTTAAATATTGCCTAGTTTAGTTTAGAACCATAGTAGTTTCTTATGTGTGTTATCACATAAATACCCTTCTCAATTTGCCTGATACGATATTTATGCGTTATAGTTTGTTTATATTTATTTATTTTATGTTGTTCTAAAGCAATAAAGTATTCTATTTTTTCATGCACTGGTAGTATTGTACATATATTAAATAATAAGGCATACACTGTAATTTTACTTACTAAATACTTAAGTAGTCTAATTTGTAATGTTTTATACGATCGAACTGTGTTTTGAATGTTAGCCCATAGCTGCTCAATACATAATTTATTACCTACCGGGTCAGCCAGTGCATAATACAGTACATACAAGACTTTTCAGTTCATGAAATTACTTAGGTGAAAGAATCCACCTAGGATTGATTGCAATTTATTACAAACACCATTGACGTGCAGTTTCCCTTTTAGATTATTATCTACTGTCAGGCCTAAATATCAGTACTGTATTTATCTACTACGTCTATGTTTGTGCACTGGCAGCCAGCTTTATTGTGGTGTAGACATTCATATGTAAGCCTAGCTTTTGTTATAGATATTTTTATAATTATGCCATTACCATAAGCCCATTTATTTATACTTTCGAAGTCCTCCTGTATGTACTTTTGTGCATCACTCAAGTTGTTAGTTGTTACATTAGGCACATGTCGTCTGCATACACAACCATCTTACAGTGTTTTATCACATTAATGACAATATTAACCATGCATAATGTACCCAACCGGACCGAAAACCTATCTGGTCGGCGCTCCAATACTCACACTTACATCGTCTCCTGTGACTCCGTCTATCAATGTACCTATGGATCTATTTCTTTTTAACTTCCCAGTAAGAAGTTATTGTAACGGGTTTGATTTTGCAAATTGGAAATTTTAACATATCTCCACGTTTAAAGGTCTTTAGAGTCGAATAGTATGGTTTTTAAGAGGATGTCCGTGTGTGCACATGTACGTATGTATGTATATGTGTTCGGATTCAATTTTCGCCTCGTATATCTCGAGAATAAAGAGTGATATTGACAAGGGACCAGTTTCATTTAATGCATAATTATGTAACTTAGACCTCATCAAATTTTGAGCAAAATATGTCAAGTCGTTTTTTGTGTCGAAAGAAAAATTGTATAAAATATTAAAACATATTATATTTTTTTAATATTTCTACTGGGAATGTAGTCGTGTGGACCTTTCGGGTCGCACCAAGACCGCTTTTTTATAGTACAGCAAAAGCTCTTTAATCGCGCTTCCTTCATTCGCGGATTAAAAAAATGCGACCCAATATCTATATTCGCGGCTAAAGATTTCTTTATTCGCGGATCTAATCGTTACATCGGTACATACATATTAATAAAAAGGATTTTAATACGTATCCCACCACGCACCACGCAGTAGTTCACTCTTATTACAATTATATTTGAGACCACGGGCCGCCGCGTACCTTTCACAGATGCCCACTAGCGAGGGCCCTGATCGAAAGACTCAGCAAAACCATATCATCGGCATAGCTTATATTACGAGGGGTGATCCAAAAGTAATGATAATGAAGATAAAACATGGTAATTAAAGTTAAAATAATAATTTATTTTTCTACATAGTCTCCTAACAAATCAATACATTTAGTCCATCTTTTTTTTTAAACCCAGGATTCCCTTTGAAAAAAATTCTTTGTCTTAACCCTCCCAAAATGCTTCAACAGCGGCCATTACTTCGCTATCGTCTTCGAATTTCTTGCCTCGGAGGCGTTCCTTGAGCCGAGAAAAGAGGTAGAAGTCACTAGGAGCTAGATCTGGCGAATAGGGAGGGTGTTCGAGCAGTTCGAATCCCGTTTCTTGAATGGCAGCCGTCGCAAATGCGCCTTTGTGAGCCGGTGCGTGGTCTTGGTGAAACAGCACTCCAGCTCGCAGTTTGCCGCGTATTTTTTCCTCAATGGCCTCCCGTAATCTTCTTATTTGGTCTGCGTAGTAAGAGCCCGTAGTAGTGGCTCCCTTTTCCAAATATTCCACCATAATTATGCCTTGAACGTCCCAAAAAACAGATGCCATAACCTTTCCTGCCGAACTTGAAACTTTCAATTTCTTTGGCGTCGGTGAGGAGGCTCGCTTCCAAGTCATCGATTGTTGTTTCGTTTCAGGATCAAACTAGTGGGTCTCGTCCATAGTCACAAAACGGAACAAAAAAATTTCTCGTATTAACAAAATGACCGTCAATTTAGCAGCCGACTCCGGCATCACTGAGCTCCACGATCAGACCGTTGATGTACAGGTTGAAAAGTTGAGGGGAGCTAAGGCCGCCCTGCCTCACCCCGCACTCCAATCTGCACTCCGACGAATATGAGCCAGCCCACTTCACACAGTTAGCTTGGTTGTGATATCAATACTTGAAGAGGTTAATTACCTCTTTGGGTGTGCTAGTTTCCTGGTTAAGTTTGTCCCATAGCACGTTGTACGAAACCAGGTCAAATGCCTTCGACAGGTCCAAGAAACAAGCGTAAACCGGCGTTTTTCGCGTAGTGTAATACTGGACAGTATATTTGAGTCGCAGTATGGCAGTTTCTGTTGAAAGCCCCGGGCTGAAACCAAAGTGAGCCTCATGTAGGTGAATGTGTTGGCTGAGTTGCTGATCAAGCAAATTGTCCAGAACCTTCACAACTACGGTAGTCAAAGATATTAGGCGATAATTGGACCCAACGGAGGCATCACTAGTCTTATTTTTTAATATTAGTACAACCATGGTTTTTATAAGCTCTCCAGGTAAGTACGCATGTCCTAGACATAGGTTAAACAATAGAGTTAACACCCTTGGCACTGCACACCCGCATGTTGCAAGGCTCAATGCTGAGGTTGTCGTGACCAGGTGACATTCCGTTTATTACACGAGCTATATCCTCAGTTTTAATACGGTGATATTCACCACTTAATTCTTGTTCAGCACTAAGCACCTGCTGCGTCGACGCAATCGAAGATTGAACCTTAAAAATATCTTTAAATAATTCAGCTATCTTACCTGGCTCATGTTGACCCTGGGCGCTAGCTGGGACACATAACTCTATATTAAAATTTTTAGTGGCACTAAATTTGGTTGTTGGGCAAAATGTCCTGTTTAATTTGTGTCTCATTATCTTGACACCACTTAAGTCGAGACTTAAAACGCTTTCTCACACACGTTGTCATACAAAACGCCAGATGTAGATTTACCGTGTAGGATCCACATCTGGTAACAGAGTCGAGCTTCATTATGTATCTCCCTTACATGCCTGTTCCACCCTGGTATATTTTTTCTTTTATTAAAACGTACTTTATAACTATCTACTGCAGCTTCCTTTAATACGTTAATAATGGAGCTATAAAAATATCAATATGTGCTTTACGATCCACATTACTACATATTTGATCAGGGCAACATCTAAATACCTCAGGGAGATCGATAGTTTTTAATTTTCTGTTACAAATATCGTGATAGTAATTTATTTGTTCGCTGTTCCTTTCCCCCCATCTTACCACATTACTAGGCTTTGTATTACATATCATTTTTATTTTAGGAGGCAACCTAGCTAGCTCAAAATAGACTTCTAATGGTAGATGATCGGACCAGTATACGTCATAATTACCCTCTACTTTATTTACACATTGCCAAGCTGCCTCAGTAGTGAGACAATGATCAAGCCATCGCGTACATTTATGCGCTTCACTAACATAAGTGTGAGTATTAGAAGATAATCGAAACTTGATCACATCAGCACAGAGCCAACTTCGCTCTTCACAAAAATTCATTAGTTCAGTGAAAAAAATGTTCTTTCGGATGAGCGTTAAGATCTCCGAGAATGAAAATAGATTCTATTTCACTACTTTCGATTACGGCATTAATTTCGCTTAAAACCTCCGTAAATTCACTCAAATTATCCATACTATCTACCGGCATATATACAGAAAATACTAATGAACATCGATCTGCTACACTCAATTTGATCGCTGCAAGTCTCACGCTGTTACATGGGACGACTTCCACAGACGAAAATAAACCCTTCCTCCACATTATCGCGACGCCGCCGTACGGACGCCCGCGTAGAATACCGGCCAAAGTATCTACCGCAGATTTGCTTGTGAATTCATAATCTTCGACAATGCTGCTAACAAATGTGTCATCATGGGGCAAAAGCCAAGTCTGACTTACGTAGCTCTCTTACCCCATCCACTGACTTCATGACAGATTTACAGTTATAACTAACTAGTTTAATTTTCTTATCGAAAGAAAAAACCATATTATTATTTCTACGTCTATGCATATTGTTGCGCGGCTAAGTTGACATCTCATCTCATGGCATGCTAGCTCTAGCGCCATCTAGTGTCGGGTAACAGAGCGAGGAGAGAGCTTTCCAGAAAATGACATAACTAATTTTTTTAACCGACAGCGCCATCTAGTATCAAATTGAAGAACTAAACTTTCTAGAAGCTCTACACTCGATCTTTCTGCGCTTGGTCGGTTGGCGCGCGTATTTACTTGAATATTCTGGAATATTCTGGATGTTTTCGTGGAAGAGCCCTATATAAAGGCGCTGCAATACGCGATCGGGGAAGTATTGAAGTTGGCGAGACACGCGAAGCTTCGGAGCGGAAAAAAGTGAATCAGTGTGATTAATTATTAGTGTTTTTTTAACTTTAATTATTGTAAAGTGAATTAAAGTGTTAATTTAGGTAATTCTATCGGCAATTTTTATTGTCACGAACCTCAAGCTCGTAACAATTGGTGTCAGAAGTGGGATAAAATCATGCCGATTTTACCTAAGGAGGAAACGGAGGGTGTCCGTACCCGCAGTCAACGCCAGCAGGAGACGGACCAAAGAAGATTTGGTGGTGCAACGGCGCAGACGTCGGAGGGCCAACTGCCAGCCACGGAGGCTGCGGGCCCGTCATTAGCTCCTGCATCTGCAGCACCTGACTTAGGTGCTCTGATGGCGATGCTACAGGAGCAGCTGCAGCGCGGACGAGAGGAACAGGCCCGTCTGTTGAAAGAGCAGCAGGAGGAACAGGTCCGTCGTTTGGAAGAGCAGCTCGCGGGGCGGACAAGAAGAACAGGTCCGTCGTTTGGAAGAACAGCTGCGGGGCGGACAAGAGGAACAGGCCCGTCGGTTGGAAGAGCAAATGCTCCTCATGAAGGATCTTCACACTACCTTCGGGAAGGAGATAAAGGAGGTTAAGGATAGGGTTGCTCAGCATGACAACCGCCTGTCGGAAACCGAAACCCAAATCGCGAAGGCTGAAACCCAAATCAAGGAAGCTAAAACCCAAATCGACCAAGTGAACAATCGGGTAGACAACGTGGTGGATGATGTGAAGAAAACGCTGGACGATCTCAAACTGGGGGATGGAACTACACATCCCGTAGTAGCTACAACACCTGCAGTACGTGGATTCAAAGTGCCGCCGTTTGACGGGACTTCTTCCTGGGCGGCCTACAAAATCCAGTTCGAGGCTGTTATGAAGGCAAACGGCTGGAATAAAAGTCAGGCCATGACTGCTCTCACACTAGGCCTGCGCGACCGGGCCTTAACTGTTCTAGAAGCTCTCGGTAAAGAAGTGACTTACGAGCAGCTCCTTGAGGCATTGGAGGCTAGATATGGCGACGCTCACCTGGAACAAGTCTTTCGAGCGCAGCTTAGAGATCGCGTGCAACGCAGCAACGAAAACCTGCAGCAGTGGGCTCTAGAGATGGAGATGCTGATGCGAAAATCATACCAGTCTGTACCTGCGCCCATTGAAGGGAACCTGGTGCAGACATTAATCGACGGCATTCACGACCTGAAAGTCAGAGCTGCTGTGAGGCTCGGGCACCACGAGACGCTTAAAGACGCCTTGGCCCATGCACTGGAGGTGGAAGCCGTGCGGCAGGATCATCGTTCCCATCGCATCAGGGAGGTTGCAGCAGCTACAGTACGCGACCGCAACAAAGGATACAGCCCTAGGTGCTATGGCTGTGGGGAAAAGGGCCATCTTCGATCCAGCTGCCCTAAGCGAACCCTAGAAAGGGAAGGTGAACGACCTCAGGAGGGTAGTGCGGCCAACAGCACCGCCCAGCAGCAGCAGGGAAACGAGTAAAAGCCAGAACTGCGGGGCGGGTGCTGGCTGATGTCAAAAGAGCCCCAAGGATCTCGATCTCACAAACCCATGATGGGAACAGTCTAATCATCAAGGGCGAGGTCAACGGAATGCCGTGTAAACTGACCATAGACACTGGAGCCTCTCGTACGGTTGTTAGTTCCCAACTTATAAGTCAGTTCCTTGGGGACTCCGCATACAACCGAGAACGCATTAATTTGGTAACAGCCACCGGTCAGCGTATACCCGTCCGTGGAGAGAAGGAGATGGAGTTGAAGCTAGGCAACGTGATCTACCTGCATAATGTCATCGTGGCTGATATAACGGACGACTGCATCCTAGGCCTAGACTTTATGAGAAATAATTGTTGTGAGATCGACGTTAAGCAAGGTGTTTTGAAATGTGGACAAGAGGAACTTTTTATGGAAGGTGCGTTACCAGGGGACGTGTACAGCATTAAGAAGATTGTTCTTCCGCCGAGATCGGAAACGATTGTTCCGGTTAGTCTTCCCCGAAACGATGGGCAAGCTCACCGTTGTGTACTTGTGGAAAGGGTAAACGATGACCTTCCATGGAAAGTAGCTCGAACCTTGGTCAGAACCACTGACATCTCAGGAGTACGTGTGCTGAACCTTTGTGACCGGGAACAGATTATAGAAAAAGGCACGCTGGTTGGTACTTGTGAGGAAGTGGATTGGTTACGGCGGTGCCAATATCTATCGAGTGAGACCCCCAGCAAAGATGCACAAACGAGAGTGACCACACTTTTGGAAGACTGTCGCAGCGTTCTCTCCCCGACCGAATTGGTCAAGACGAAGAAGTTGTTACTCAAGTACGCCGATGTATTCTCATCAAACGATGCTGACATTGGAAAGACTGGCTTAGTTCAACACAAAATAAACACAGGAGAAGAATTGCCTATCCGCCAGCGGCCAAGAAGATTGCCGGTAGCACGTGAAAAGGAAGTGGAAACCATGATTGAGAGAATGGTGAAGGATGGTGTTATTGAACCTTCCTCTAGTCCATAGTGTTCACCCGTTGTGCTGGTGAAGAAGAAGGATGGCAGCATGCGGTTTTGTGTTGACTACCGCCGTCTGAACGACGTTACGAAGAAGGACAGCTATCCCTTGCCAAGAATTGATGACACGCTGGACATGCTTACAGGAGTAAAGTGGTTTAGCACGCTGGATCTAAAAAGTGGCTACTGGCAAGTTGAAATTGACCCTAAGGACAAGGAGAAAACTGCGTTCTCGACGGGAAAGGGTCTGTGGCAATTTAAGGTAATGCCGTTTGGGTTGTGCAATGCTCCAGCAACGTTTGAAAGGCTGATGGAACTTGTACTTACCGGGCTAATTGGCGATGCCTGTCTGGTCTACTTAGATGACATCATCATCGTAGGCCGGACGTTTGAGGAACACCTTCAAAACCTGGAACGCGTGCTCATGAAGATTCAGAGTGCCAACCTCAAGTTGAGTCTGAAGAAATGTTCACTATTCAAACGGCAAGTTAACTTTTTGGGGTATGTAGTATCGGAAGAAGGTATCCGCACGGATCCAGAGAAAATCGCCGCTGTCAAGGATTGGCCCGTTCCCAAAGACAAGACGCAGGTTAGAGCATTTTTGGGTTTGTGCTCCTATTACCGGCAATTTGTGAAGAACTTTGCAGATATAGCCAAACCTCTGCACAAGCTAACCGAGGAGAAGCGACATTTCTGCTGGGATGAAAGTTGCAATATCGCATTCCAGGAGCTCAAGGACCGTCTGTGCAAAACACCTATTTTGGGATACCCTGATGCAAGCAAAGAATTTATAGTTGACACAGACGCAAGTGATATAGGACTTGACGGTGTGTTGTCTCAACGGAATGGTGACCAAGAGGTCGTGATAGCGTACTTCAGCAAGTCATTGTCAAAACCGGAAAGGAACTACTGTGTCACAAGACGCGAATTGCTAGCTGTGGTAAAGTCGTTGCAGCATTTTAGCAAATATCTTCTGGGGCGGAAATTTCACTTACGAACTGACCATGCTGCACTAAAATGGCTATTGCAGTTTAAAAATCCAGAAGGACAAGTTGCGAGGTGGATTGAACTACTGCAGGAATATGACTTTGAGATCGAACATCGCAACGGGAAATCTCATGGCAACGCAGATGCATTGTCAAGAAGACCTTGTCCTAAAGATTGCAAACATTGTACTAGGCAAGAGAGTAGGGAAGTGGTATCCGTGAGGATGCTCAGGGCAGACCACCTCAGCAACGAGTGGAAGGACAGCTTACAACGTGCATAGCAGGAAGATCCGGACATCAAGCCGATTCTGGAATGGATGAAGGCCAGTGCTCCCAAGCCCAAGTGGAGCGACGTCTCAGCGATGAGTTCGACCACTAAGAGCTATTGGGCCCAGTGGGACAGCTTGTTGCTTCAGGATGGAGTTCTGTGCCGTAAATGGGAAAGTTTCGGGGAGACAGCTGTCATTTGCAAATGGTTGTCCCTAAAGCTAAAGTACCGGATGTATTACAGCTGTACCATAATGATTATTCAGGAGGTCATCTGGGAGTTAAACGAAGTCTACTGAAGATCCGAGAACGGTTTTACTGGGTCCACTGTGGAAACGATATCGAGGACTGGTGTCGCAAATGTACAAGTTGTGCGGCTGTAAAGGGACCTCAGACTCGTAATAGAGGTGCATTGAAGTTGTACAATGTTGGTACACCATGGGAGAGAATAGCCATTGACGTGGCGGGGCCGTTTCCGGAGAGTGAAAGCGGTAACAAGTATTTCATGGTTGTGATGGATTACTTCACTAAGTGGCCAGAAGTCTTCGCCATTCCAAATCAAGAAGCTTCAACGGTTGCAGATAAACTAGTTCATGAATCTTTCTGCCGTTTTGGAGTACCTTTAGAGATTCACAGCGATCAAGGAAGGAATTTTGAGTCTCAAATATTCCAGGAAACTTGCCGAGTTATGGGTACTCATAAAACGAGAACGACTTCTTATCACCCGCAATCTGATGGAATGGTAGAACGATTTAATCAGACATTGGAGAGGTACCTAGCAAAAGTTGTAGACAATCGGCAACGAGATTGGGACAAGCACATACAACCGTTTTTGTTGTCATATCGAAGCGCTGTTCACGAAAGTACATCAGTGACACCAGCTTTCGCAAACTTTGGGAGAGAATTACGGCTGCCTGCAGACCTGATCACCGGGATACCACCTGATGCCCCACGCAGTATAACCGATTATGCAAATGACTTGCGGAACAAAATGAATGACATTTACGAGCACGTCAGACAATCGGGCCAGCGAATGTCTGAAAAGATGAAAACCCGGTATGACCGCAAAATGAACAACAAAGGGTTCGACGAAGGTTCGCTAGTGTGGTTGCACAATCCAGTCCGCAGCAAAGGGAAATCTCCTAAGCTTCAAGCTAAATGGGACGGCCCGTACCGGATTGTGACCAGGATCAACGATGTAACCTACCGGATACAGAAAGGCGCAAGAGGGACTCCTAAGATCGTCCATGTGGATCGCCTGGCGCGTTATTATGGGGCCGATAATGCTCGGGACGAGCATGTCTTAGGAGGGGGCAGTGTTGCGCGGCTAAGTTGACATCTCATCTCATGGCATGCTAGCTCTAGCGCCATCTAGTGTCGGGTAACAGAGCGAGGAGAGAGCTTTCCAGAAAATGACATAACTAATTTTTTTAACCGACAGCGCCATCTAGTATCAAATTGAAGAACTAAACTTTCTAGAAGCTCTACACTCGATCTTTCTGCGCTTGGTCGGTTGGCGCGCGTATTTACTTGAATATTCTGGAATATTCTGGATGTTTTCGTGGAAGAGCCCTATATAAAGGCGCTGCAATACGCGATCGGGGAAGTATTGAAGTTGGCGAGACACGCGAAGCTTCGGAGCGGAATAAAGTGAATCAGTGTGATTAATTATTAGTGTTTTTTTAACTTTAATTATTGTAAAGTGAATTAAAGTGTTAATTTAGGTAATTCTATCGGCAATTTTTACTGTCACGAACCTCAAGCTCGTAACAATATAATAAATATTGATATTGATATTTATAATTTTATACTGTAAGTGTAATTATATGTATTTATTTTAAAATTATTGTTATTTTACTTAATTATATTATTATTATAATGTATTTTAAGCTTCAGCCTCTGTATTTTTACTAGGGCTTTGTGACCTGTTAGCCCTGAACTCAATAAACTTACGAAAAGAAATTCCTTCTGGCCACAAGTTTTCATCCAAAAAAAATATAATTTATCTTATGCTTTGGAACAAAAATTTTACGAGTATATGCTTTGTAGTCTTTCTGACGTTTCATTTTAATCTCAATTAAATGAACAGCCACGTTTGTTTTGACTTTTATATAGTCTGTTATATCTTGTATCGATGCTCCTTTATCCACGTTGTTTATAAACAATGGTATTTTTATGTCCACTGCCTTAAACTTATCAGAAGGGTCTCGTGATTGTCCTTGCGTATATATAAATTGGTTTCTATGCTTTCTTCTCTGCGCCGTAATCCAATTTTCATCTTTAGGGTATTTAAAAACGCCGCCCACTCTCGCTACTTGTGCAAATGATTTACGCTTATTATGATTCATCGTAACTGCTTCCAGTTAATAAAAAGTGCTCTGTGGTAACTGCCGCGTTCGTCGATATACGGGACTGCGTATCTGTTGTCTCAGTCATAGA